>JARHVA010004292.1:5000-57500 GCA_037957365.1 Torreya grandis | reverse complement strand
GGATAAATTTCTATAGTTTAATAAAAATAAGGAAACCCTAGGATTTTTTGATATACCATGAGATATGTGAAAGTTAAATTCCATGCATAGTGTTGTCTAATGGATTGAGGATTGAGGCAGTACCCCTCACGCCATAGTGTTAGTAAAATATATCACCTCTTGGGCTATAAAATATCTCCTATATATTTTTAAAAATACTAAAACATAATTTCTATGTAAAAAATAAAAATAAAGATCAAAATATAGATTTACAACATGTAATTATTTTTTAGAAGATATTAATGAACTATATAGCACCCTAGCATTATACACTTTGAAAAATCATACCTTAGCTATTCATCTTAGTTATAGAACTTTTCTTATTCTATAAGTCTTACATCTACTCTCTCTTATGCCCCTTGACTTGTCTCTTAGTCTAAACAATCTTATGTTCATGATCTAGGCCTTCTATCTTTCCCATAATTCTTAAGACCTACTTATCTATTGCATTTGTATGTTCTAATCCTGTATCTAGTTTCATGATCCTTAGCCACTTACATCTTGGACAAACACCTACATCAATTTAGATGTCTTATTTTGATGTAAGTGTTAGGTTCCTTAAGCTCATCTAATTTGAAAAGGAAATGAATCCTAATGGTTAGTATAAGTTTTATTATGCAATATATTTTCCAAAGGGATTGCTATAAATATAATATCAACCCTCATTCATTTTGGACCTAACACAAACCTAGATTCATATCAAATATCATTCAATTAAGAAAAACTTCACTATTTTATCCTATTTCCACATTAGTCATAGGGACACCATATCTATATATCTAAACTAATGAAGGAAAAACCTAAGATCTATATGTTCCAAGTTACAAGCTATGTCATTGCTCAACTTCATTATCACATATTACATGAATCACACACAAGCCAACACATAAAGGAGAAATACGTAGGTATGAGACTCTCTTTGAAGAATTATCTATGTAGGAGACACTCATTGATAAAGGGGTATTTGGGGTAGCTCAATATTATGTGCCCACTAAACTATTTTCCCACAACCACTATTTATATGAAAAGATAGAGTTTTACCATTTGACGAGGAGTGACAGTACATGACCCAAATCTCAATGTACTAGGGTAAAGGTGATGATGAATTCAGAAGCATATAGGTGGTTATATCCTATTTAAATAATTATTCTATATTATACACTTGGATCTGATCTAGACACTAGTGTTGATGCAACCATATCAAGATGATGCAAGTGTCTAAGGCTATAAAGGCACTTAATCTATAATTTAGTGATGGTTCCAAAATATTATTATAGTCTACTTCCCACCTATTCTAGACCCAGATCTATATTGACATTAGAACTAGCTAAGTATTTTGTTAAAGATCTAATATTTCCATAGTCCATATAATAGTAATAATCTTCTAGAAAAAACTATGTCAAGTTTTGAATCTCGACGCATTTCAGATCTACTTCTCTGATCCTTTATCAAGTAAATAATGTATCATAGAAGTGGATTTGAAACACGTCAAGATTCAAAACTAGACATAGGTTTTTCTAGAATATTATTATGAAGTATCTTGTTTTCGTTATCATTTTAATATCTAATATAGTTATACTTTCCATTTTTAGCATGCCTCAACAAAATAAATTTAGTATATGTTATATCTTAGCTTTATAATTAATTGGCCTATTATAGATCTATTTATCACCCCTGTGCATATTCATTTATATATTCTTAACCATATCTACCTATAGAGGGATCCTCATCTAACTTAGGGTTAAATACTCAGTGAACCTAATCATTGAAATCAAAGCTCTAGGTAGTTTAGGGTTTTATATTTCCTATTTTCTTGATTATTGTACTTTGTTAAAATTTTTGAATTTTTCATTCGTAAAAGTAATGAAAAATGTCAATCTAAAAAAATGATTTCAAATTGAAAATAATTAAACATTGATCATTCATCTCAATAATAATAAGATCTTAATGGATGCATTTTTGTATGTCACATGAAATGAAATAAGTAAGCATTATAAAGTTAAAGCTTCTTCACCTAGTGATGGTGAGTACTTATAAGGTATTATAATCGATTCCATCCCAATCAATCTACCTAAATCTATTGGAAGAATATATTATGTATTACAACCTTTGTTTCTTGAAAATAGTATTTTTACATCTACCATGGGGCAAATAAATGCTTCAACTCAAATATCAGTTTCAATTCCTATTACTATTCAAACCATGTTCACTTCACCTTTGGTGACTACTTAGCTTGTTAATATAAACCCCAATGGGTCTATGGTTCAAACTCTCCTTCAATTTATAAATACCATGGAGGACAAGGTTACAAACATTAAACAAAAGTCTTTAAAGTCTCCTCATGATATTGATTCCAAAGATGTGCTACATAACCCTCTTACACTCGAGATATCTTTGATCCATTTTCAAACTAGTTTTATTGTAACTAAGTTCCCATTTTATGATGGCAAGGCTAAAACTGAGCAACATATTTGAAATTTATATGTGGCATGCCTTGATTATTCCTCAAATAATAGGCTTTTGGTCAAATTATTTTGAAGGATTCTCAAAGATGATGCTTTGAGGTGGTATTATTATTTACCTCTCTAATCCATGAAAGAATTCAAATATCTTACAAATCAAATTTTATTAACTTTACTAAAAATGTTTCCTATGCCCAAATTACAAAATGAAAACAAGTAACCAATTAAACTATCAATCAATATGTCTTGACGTACAAGAAAATGTTGGCTAAAATGACCAATCCTATGGAAGATAAAAAAATTAAATACATGTTCAAACCAAGTTTGTTTTCTCCTTTACATTAGTCCATCATTTTCAAAATGTTTAAATCCTTTGATGACTTGTGCCATGTTATTTGGGACTAAAATTAAGCTTATCTCATTGAACAAACAAAAGTATATAGAAAACACACCAACTACATCTACATTTAATATCAAGTTTATAATCAAACCTAGTTATAAGGAAAACCCTTCTGAGCCTAAAAAAGAAACAACCACCATGATTAATATAGTTTCACAATAGCCTAATTCAATTGTTTTATCCAATGTACAAAGGAGATATTTCTCATGCTTACCTGAGTATCTAGTTTCATTACTCACATGATTAGTGGAGTGTCATACTATATATCTTCCTCATCCTATAGAGGTTGATATGAGTAGATATAACCAAAGGCTATAATGCAAATGATTATTGTGACTATCACTAAGGCCCTAGTCATTCTATGAAAAAATGTTTTACCTTGAAGCATAAGATCCAAGATCTCATCGATGACCAAAATATTACATTTGATGATCCTCTAAAAGAATCAGGTTCACAACCTAGTGATCCCCAAAAATAGAAGATATTTAGCAATCCTTTTCAAAACCACTCTAATAAGGATGCATACGTATGAATAGTATACAATGCACATCCTCCTCCATCACATTATGAGCATCCACTAGATAGGATTATGGGAATTTACACATGTTGCATACACCTTCATGGTTTAGATACCTTCTATTACCTTCAATTATAGTGAGATTAAGGATGATGGCTTAGATATTCATTTTTTATTCATTATATCATAAGTTTATAAATAAAATTTGCATTATGTTATGATTGATAATTGATGCAGGAACATCAACTCATTTTTATAAATTTGTATATATGTGTCAATTTTGGTTGAATAAGTCTTATTTTGGTAATACATAGGTTTTCAAGTAGATATAAGGTCAAAAACATATTTGATAAGAACTATATAATTATTTAAGTGTTACAAACAACTCATCATGTTCTATAAGGTTGAGTTGTATGTTAAGAAGTCAAGATTGGTAGGTACTAAGTGGAGAAGTAGTTGGTTGAGGAAGAATTGGTCTTTAGTCTATCCAAAAACTATGATTACATAATAATATAGAAATGATAGGATTAGATCCTATAAAAGAGGAGGAATAAAATGTCTCATACATGAAGATAGAAGAAGGGGATAGAGAAAAAAAAAGATGATTGATAATCTGCCAATATAGAGTAGGGGTCTATGTAGTTCAAAGAATCATTTTTATTGGAACTGAATGGTGTGTTGAGAATTTAATTTTTAATATTTATATATCTTGTATTGATTCAATAATATTATATCTATATTTAAGTAATTTTTTTAAAGCTTATTGTCCAAAATCTTTTTGAATGATTAGAAATAGTCGATTTTCTAGGTTTAGAAACTACTCATAGGGGTCTTATTTAACATCCAAAGTATTGCATGGCTTTGAATTAATGAATTGAGAGGTTGTTGGAAGTTGATATGGATATAATAAAAGTGTTATAAATCAAATATATATTTTACAGTCTTGTGGACAATATAATAAAACTCCTTGGCCATCATATAGAATAGTTAAATCGTAAACTTAGACTCTGAAACAAAAAGCTTATATCTATATTTTCAATCGATATAAAATATTTAGATTTGGAGAGAGATAGTAGAATGATTTTAAAAAATCTTAAAATTAAATTAAATTTTGAAATTTTCATGTGCATTATTTTATAGATGACTAAGTTTTGATAGGCCATAGGTGCTCAACATGGTAAATTGTAAAAAAGGGAGCCAAGTGATCTTTCTTGTCATAGGGTTCTAAAGTCTAGAGTAAGGAGTCTTAAATATATTGATTCTAATGTAAAAATTCATTTTTAGGTCTCCAATATTAAAATTCACCAATCCTTTGTGCCTTAGGTCTATTTTTATATTAAGAGTGTGCCAAAATATGATTTGGATGAATGCATATGAGAAAACATGTTTTGCCTTTTTCTTTGAGCCATTTTGAATATGATAATGACTGAGTGAACTTTCTAATGTTAGTATAAGGATCTTAAAGAGATAAGAATAATGGTATTTTATGCTGAGTCATCATCTATTTTGAGGATTTATGATTGTTAGAGAATACAAGAATAAATTCTTCCTATATTGATATTGCTTAGGTCAATAAAAGTAAAGGAGGTTGATGAGGTCATAATACCATTAGATAAAATCCTCACTAAAAATTGAATATAATATTCATCATATTTTGGGCAATTTTATCTTGTGCAATTGAAAATAGATAAAGAAATCAAGAGTTTAATATCTCTCACATCATGTGAAAGCATCAAGGTAGAATAGGAGAAAAATGTGAATTTATCCAAATATACTCAACAAAAATCCATGAAACTTGGAACAAATTTCTTCCCCATCAAGGCATCCAAGATAATTTTGGTTTCAGTTAAAACTATTAATTATTTTTCAAGAATGTAATGACATAAATTTTAATCATACGGAGGCATGCAAACTATTTGATGTAATGTCTACCGCCAAAAATAGTCATAACCTTTAAATTTCATAAAGAAAATGGACAAAATTTGGAATATACGTTCCTTGTAGAGAATTCTAAAAGTTTTAAAAGTTAAAAAAAAAAAATTCTTGTACAATAAAATATATACATGATAGAAATGTTATGGAAACTGTTTGCTTGAAAAAGATTTTGAATTTGATTTTACTGAGCTAGACATCAATTTTTGGTATTAGACTAGGAAGTTGTTTTGAAATGAAAGTTTGTGAATGTTTTTGGTATTTTGAATATAGGTAGATAGTTTGAGAGTTGGGTATGTTAATTTGATGGTTATTTTAGTATTAATACTTCATTGATCAGTTTTTGGATCTTATAGGGAAAGGAGAAGGAAGTCAAAGCCTACAAAGGCTAAAAAAGAATTGGAAAAACTAGGAAGGCTTGAAAATAAAAGGTGAAGGACTTGTTAAGCTCAAAGAAAAGATAAAAAATGATTTCTCTAAGATAATATTTAAGAAGATAACTTGGATAAATTATCAAAAGGCCAAGGTGTTACAGACTTGGATGAGACAAGAAATATGAAGCAAGAGGACTTGCTAGAAGTAGTAAAAAAGGTGAAAAAGGGACTACCAAGAGATGTGAACCAAATGAGAAAGAGAAATAAAGATAAAGGATAAGAAAACAAAGAGAGGAATAATTCTAGAAGGCAATGGAAGATATAAATCAAAGAATCACTTTGATAAGACTCATGATTGAGAGCATGAAAAACCCATAGTATGGATGGGAGTTTAAAATGAAAGTGAAATGGCCCATTGAACAAGTAAGAGATAGAAGAAAAAGACAAAAGTTGAAATTTGCCTTGAAGATGTAGTGTAAGAAAGAGGAAAATCTCAAGAATGAATAGCTTGATGAATAATTTCAAATTGAAGAAGATCGATATTTTATGGATGAGATGGATATCAACCTTGGAGATATGTTTGAAGAAGAATAATAACAAGTAACCACTCAAGAGACCAAGTGGACAAATGTTTTAGTACCTAATATTTATTTTTATTTTCTATTTGAATGTAAAAGAGTTGAACGAGAAGCTTGTGAGTCAATAAATAGACTCATAAAACAAGAAGATGAAGCACCTCATGAGAGAGTGCTTAGACAAAAAGAAGATGAGGCTTACCATAAGGCCTCGATAATTGAAGACATCAAGGAGGACCTTTTGGACCTCCATCACAAGGAGTTGATAAATCAAGGAGAGGTAATTATCACTCAAGGGGATAAATAAGATGAAATTAATGGAATACAATCATTTATAGTAGTCATGGAAAATAAAGAAAAGAAACTGCTAAACCAAGAGTAGAGATATAAAGATGAATAATCAAATTTTTATTTTGATGCCATTGATTGTAATCAAAGTATATTAACTTTTGATCTTGTAAAAGAGATAGAATATATTTAAAAATAAATTTCATGAGGAGAATAGTTGCTAGGAGAGCAACAAATCCAAAAATTTATATATAAAGACACAAAGAAGCTATTAATAGAGATGATAGCCTTAGATTTTGCCACCAACAATGAAATGAAGGACAAGATCTATCATAAAAACAACAATAAAGAGGTGGACACTTGGGTTGAGACCATGTTGTTTCAAGGAGAAGAAACTGTAGTCAAATCAGATTACATGGTTGGATAACAAGTGCAATTATCAAAACCACTTGGATGAACTTCAAAGTCTCAAATTTTGATATCTAATACTTCATTGGATTGTGTATGTGTATAAATAATAGATACGGATGTGAAATGTATAGAGAAAATAGATCTATAAATATCTCAAAAGATGAATATAGTAGCTTATATCCTCATTCAAGAGAATAGACACGCAAAGAGGATGCAAAAAAAGAAGATCAAATGAAGACAAAGAGAAATTTGAAAAGAGAAGATCAATGGGAAAGAAAAATACAAATGTGGAAGTCAAGAACATGCCCACATATATGAGTGGAAAATTGAAATAAGATGATCAAAGATAAAATGTAGTAATTAAGGGATATATAGAAACCAAATTCATCATCAAGAGCTCATGAAACATTTTGAGCCTAGGAGATTGATGCAGGATCAACAACTCATTTTTATAAATTTATATATAAGGGTCATGTTTGGTTAAATAAGTCTTATTTTGGTAATACATAGGTGTTAAATTATATATAAGGTCAAAAAATATTATAAAACTATTTACTTATGTAATCGTGACAAACAACTCATCATGTTCTAGAAGGTTGAGTTGCACATTGAGAAGTCAATATTAGTGGGTACTAAGTGGAGAAGTAGTTGGTTGAGGAAGAATTGGTGTTTAATATATCCAAAAATTATGTTTACAAAATAATAGAGGAATGATAGGATTCAATCCTATCAAAGAGGAGGAATAAAAGGTCTCAAATGTGAAGATAAAAGAGGGGGATTGAGAAAAATAGAGGATTGGCAATCTGCCAATATAGAGTAGGGGTTTGTGTAGTTCAAAGAATCATTTTTACTATAACTAAAAAGTGTGTTGAAAATTTAATTGGTCATATTTATGTATCTTGTATATATTCAATAATATTCTATCTATATTGAAGTAAACCTTGTAAATCTTATTGTACCAAACCTCTTTGAATGATTAGAAATAGTCAATTTTCTATGTCTAGAAACTACTCATAGGGGTCTTATTTGATGTCCAAAGTATTTCATGGTTTTGATTTAATGACTTGAGAGGTTGTTAGAGTTTGATACGGATATAAGCCAAGTTTTATAAATTAAAGATATCCTTTAAATTCTTGCAAAAAATCTACTAGAAGTCCTCGGCCATCCTATAGAATAGTTAAACCGTAAACCTAAATTTTGAAACAAAAAGCTTATATCTCTATTTTCAATTGATAGAAAATATTTAGATTTAGAGAGGCATAGTATAATGATTTTAATATATGTTAAAATTAATTTCAAGTTTGAAATTGTCCTATGATTTATTTTATGGATGACTGAGTTTTGATAAGTCGTAGGTGCTCAACATGGAAAACTGTAAAAAGGGGAGCCAAGTGAACTTTCTTATCATGGGGTTCTAAAGTCTAGAGTAAGGAGTCTAAATTTATTGATTCCTATGCAAGACTTAATTTTTAGGTCTTAAATATTTAAATTAACCAATGTTTTGTGCCTCAGTTCTATTTTTATATTAAAAGTGTGCCAAAATTTGATTTGGATGAATGCATATCAGAAAACATGTTTTGCCTTTTTCTTTGAGCCATTTTGAATATGATAATGACTGAGTAAAATTTATAATGTTAGTATAAGGATATTATAGAGAGAATAATATTGGTCTTTTATGCCAGATGATCATCTATTTTGAGGATTAACGATCGTTAGAGAATACAAGATTAAATTCTTCCTATATTGATATTGCTCAAGTCAATAAAATTAAAGGAGGTTGACGAGGTCATAATACCATTAGATAAAATCATTACTAATAATTGAATATAATATTCATTAGGTTTTGGTTAATCTGAGCTTGTGCAATTGAAAGGAGATTAATAAATCAGGAGTTTATTACCTCTCACATCGTGTGGAAGTACCAAGGCAGAATAAGAGAAAAATGTGAATTTCTCCAAATATACTCAACAAAAGTCCATAAAACTTGGAACAAATTTCTGCCCCATCAAGGAATACAAGATGCTTTTGGTTTCAGGTAGAATTATTAAGTATTTTTCAAGAATGGAATGACATAAATTTTAATGATGCGAAGGCATGCAAACTGTTCGATGTAATGTCTGTTGAAAAAAATAGTCATAAATTTTGAATTCCATAAATAAAATGGACAAAATTTGGAACATATGTTCCTTGTAGAGACTTTTAAAAGTTTTAAAAAAAAATTCCTTGTACAAAAACATATATACATGATATAAATTTTATGTAGACTGTTTGCTTGAAACAAATTTTGAAATATTTTTTACTAAGCTAGATATCAATTTCTGGTATTAGAGAAGGAAGTTCTTCTAAAATGATAGTCTGTGATTTTTTTTGGTATTTTTAATATAGTTATATATTTTGGGAGTTGGATATGTTACTTTGATTGTTATTTCATTATTAACACTGCAGTGATCAGGTGTTCATTCTTACAGGGAAAGGAGAAGGCAGTCAAAGCCTATAAAGGCTAAGAAAGAATTGGAAAAGCTGGGAAGGCTTAAAAATAGAAGGTGAGGGAATTTTTAAGCTTAGAGAAAAGATCAAAAGTGATTTCTATAGGAGAATATCCAAGAAGAGAATTTGGATAAATTGTCAAAAGACCAAGGTGTAACCGACCCAGATGAGACAACAAAAATGAAGCAAGAAGACTTGTTAGAAGTAGTAAAAATGGTGACAAAGAGACTGCCAAGAGATATGAACTAGATGAGAAAGGAGAAAGAGTGAGAAAGGATCAGAAAACAAAGAGAGGAAAAAATCCATAAGGAAATGGAAGATATAAATCAGAGAATCACTTTGATAAGACTCATGATTGAGAGCATGAAAAACCCATGGTATAGATGGGAGTTGAAAAAGAAATTGAAATGGCCCATTGAATAGATAAGAGATAGAAGAAGAAGACAAAGATTTAATGTTGCCTTGAATATGCAGTGTAAGAAAGAGGAAAATCTCAAGAATGAAGATCTTGAAGAATAATTTCAAATTGAAGAAAATCGATATTTTATAGATGAGATAGATATCATCCTTGGAGATATGTTTGAAGAAGAACAATAAAAAGTAACCACTCAAGAGGCCAAGTGGACTAATTTTTTAGTATCTAATATTTATTTTGATGTTTTTATATGTAGTGAAAAGAGTTGAAGGAGAAGTTTGTGAGTCAATAAATAGACTAAAAAAATAAGAAGATGAAGAACCTCTTGAGACAGTGCTTAAACAAAAAGAAGAGGAGGCTTACCATAAGGCCTCAATAATTAAAGACATCAAGGAGGACCATTTGGACCTTCATCACAAGGATTTGATCAAGCAAGGAGAGGTAATTGTCACTTAAGAGGATAAATAAGATGAAATTAATGGAATATAATTAGTTACAGTAGTCATGGAAAATAAAGAAAAGAAATTGCTAGACCAAGAATAGAGATATAAAGATGAACAATCAAATTTTGATTTTGATTGAATTGATTATAATCAAAGTATACTAAATTTTGATCTTGTAAAATAGATATAACATCTTTAACAATAAATTTCAAGTGGAGGAGAGTTGCTTGGAGAGCAAAAAATTGAAAATTTTATATATAAAGACATTGAGCAATTGTTAATAGAGATGGCAACCGTAGAGTTTGCCATTGATAATAAAATGAAGGACAAGATCTATACTAAAATAAAAAATTAAGAGGTGGACACTTGGGTTGATACAATTGTGTCTCAAGGAGAAGAAAGTGTAGTTGTCAAATTAGATTACATGGTTGGACAAATGTGGTTATCAAAACCACTTGGATAGACTTCAATGTCTCAAATTTTGATATCTAATGCTTCATTGGATTGTGTATGTGTAGACATAATAGTTAAGGAGGTGAAATGTATAGAGAAAATAGATCTAGAAAGACATCAAAAGATGAATATAGTAGTTGATATCCTCATTCGAGAGGATAGACATGCAAAGAGGAAGAAAGCAAAGAAGATCAAAGGAGGGCAAAGACAAATTTGGAAAGAAAAGATCACCAGGAAAAAAAATACAAATGTGGAAGTTAAGAAAATGTCTATATATATGAGTGGACAATTGAAAGAAGATGATCAAATAGAAAATTCAACAATAAAGGGTTATATATCAAACAAATTCATGATCAAGAGCTCATGAAACATTTTGAGCCTAGGAGTTTGATGCAGGAGTATCAACTCATTTTTATAAATTTGTATCTAAGGGTCAATTTTGGTTGAATATGTCTTATCTTGGTAATACATAGGTGTTAAAGTAGATATAAGGTAAAAATAATATTGTAAAATAAATATTTACTTATGTACACATGACAAACAACTCATCATGTTCTAGAAGGTTGAGTTGCACATTGAGAAGTCAAGATTAGTAGGTAGTAAGTGGAAAATTAGTTGGTTGAGCAAGAATTGATCTTTAGTCTATCCAAAAACTATTTTTACACAATAATATAGAAATGATAAGACTCAATCCTATCAAAGAGGGGGAATAAAATGTCTCAAATGTGAAGATACAAGAGGGGGATTGAGAAAAAAAGAGGATTGGCAATCTACCAATATAGAGTAGGGGTCTGTGTACTTAAAAGAATCATTTTTACTGTAACTAAAAGGTGTGTTGAGAATTGAATTGGTTTTATTTATGTATCTTGTATTGATTCAATAGTATTCTATCCAAATTGAAGTAAATCTTGTAAATATTATTGTACTAAATCTCTTTAAATGATTGGAAATAGTTAATTTTTTATTTCTAGAAACTGCTCATAGGGGTCTTATTTGACATCCAAAGTATTGCATGGTTTTGAATTAAGAATTTGAGAGGTTGTTGGAGGTCGATACATATCTTAACCAAGTGTTCAAAATTAAAGATAGATTTTAAAGTCCTATAGACAATTTGTTAGAAGTCCTTGGCTATTCTATAGAATAGTTAAACCATAAACCCAGATTTTAGAACAAAAAGCTTATATCTCTATTTTCAATCGATAGACAATATTTAGATTTGGAAAAAGATAGTAGATTGATTTTAATACGTTTTAAAAGTAACTTCAAGTTCAAAATTGTATTGTGATTTATATTATGGATGAATAAGTTTTGTTAGGCCATAGGTGCTCAATATCAAGTGTTATAAACCAAAGATAGGTTTTAAAGTCATGTGGACAATATATTATAAGTCCTTAGCCCTCCTATAGAATAGTTAAACCATAAACCCAGATTTTGGAACAAAAAACTTATATATCTATTTTCAATTGATAGAAAATCTTCAGATTTGGAGAAAGATAGTAGAATGATTTTAATATATTTTAAAATTAGTTTCAATTTCAAAATTGTCCTATGATTTATATTATGGATGACTGAGTTTTGATAGGTTGTAGGTGCTCAACATTGAAAACTATAAAAAGGGGAGCCAAGTGAACTTTCTTATCATGGGGTTCTAAAGTCTAGAGTAAGGAGTCTTAAGTTATTGATTCTAGTGTAGGACTTCATTGTTAGGTCTCAAATATTGAAATTCACCAATCCTTTGTGCCTCAGGTCTATTTTTATATTAAAATTGTACCAAAATTTGATTTGGATGAATGCATATGAGAAAACATGTTTTATCTTTTTCTTTGAGCCATTTTGAATATGATAATGACTGAGTGAACTTTCTAATGTTAGTATAAGGATCTTAGAGAGATAATAATACTAGTATTTTATGTTGAATGATCATCTATTTTGAGGATTTCTGATCATTAGAGAAAACAAGAATAAATTCTTCCTATATTGATATTGCTCAGGTCAATAAAAGTAAAGGAGGTTGTTGAGGTCATAATACCATTAGATAAAAATACATATAGGTCATAATATTACAAGAGCATAGGTATACATATAGGTATACAATAATAGGGTAGTCTCTTCACATATTCTAAAAATACCAAAAGAATTTACAACATTAAAAAATACAAAAATATTTTAAGCATCTACATATTATATTGGCTCTTTGGCATCTATGTGTTAGTTCTATGTTTATGAATATGATATTAGTTAATTATACATACATGTGTTTCGTGCTTATATTTTAGTATGAGACAATCATATACACATATACATGATCTATGCACTTTTGTATGTTTGGTTTTATCTCTACTCACATCACCATGACATCAAGGTAATTCACCTATATGATCATGATGAATCCAAGTAATATCATTCTATGGTCATTTTACATTATCATGTTTGAGCTTATATATGTACTTACACATGCCTTTATCTATTCTTATATATTCTATAGTTACTTAATATGCTATATACTTGACATTTTTTGCTATCACATTTTATTTTTGGGATACTATGATATGTTTATTTTGGATGATTATGTTTCCATTTATGCACTTATTTGAGTGTATTTCCTTTCTAGTGTCTTCTTTATTGAGAATTTGAATATGCTCCATTCTTTGTGGCCCATGTGCATTTATTTTCCTATTTAAAATTTAAATATGTCATTACTTATTGTATGGACATTTGAATATTTTATTCTTTATTTTGTGTCAATTTTAATTAGTCATGTACATTTGATTGTGTATCTTCTGAACATGCCCTTTGTTTACAGTCTCGTCAAACCATAGTCTTTTGATTTGATTTTGAGTGATCTTGTGTGTGTTTTTAATTATTTTTTGATATTTTAATTTTACTATCTATACATTTATGTTATCTTTATCATGCATCTTAGGCCTGATGTGTGATCACACTCTATGTGTTTCAATGATACATTTACCTAGACATGTTCTCCTATATGATACTTCATTCATTCATGCTTATATGATTATATTATCATTTAAAGGTGAGGTAAATACAAGTTTATATCTTCCCTCACCTTAAATGGTGGCATAAAAATGGGGGAATGTCATATAGGCTTGTATTACACACATTCATAGTTTCATATTCGGTGGTGGCATGTTTTAGAAACATGTTCTCCACATTTAATTGGTATTCAACATCTCTAGATTATAGTGGGGCCATGTTTTAGAAACATGTCCTCAAAATTGGCACTTATGTTAGTTTTTTAATTTCAAATTATATTAGGGACATACTTTGGAATCTTTTTCTCTACACATACATAGTTTCAAATTGGCCAAATTACATAATTATATGATATAGATACACATTTATGGCATAATTTTATACATCGGTACCATTGCTATACATGGTTTCAACATGAAACATATCTAAGGTGGATATAATATGAAATGTGTGCCTAATATTTTAAAATCAAATTAGTTTTTAATTCATAATAGTTTCAAGGATTGTCACCACCCACCAAGTTGGACATTTATGGACTATATTGAGCCAATTTATTGTAGTATTTGGTTCAATTTTTGGTATGGTTAAGGATATCAAATCACATAATCTTTCCAAATTTTTAGGTTAGACATAATTATATAATACAAACTCACCAATTGGATAGTTTAAGTTGACTTGGTTCACTCACACTCACCAGGTTATAAGTATGGTTATGTTGCATGATTGAGCTAGTCTCAACTGCTAAGTGGTAATCCACCTTTTCTCCATGGTTCACATGTGTCCTCATATATTACTATTTATCTCTATATATATCCTTAGTTACATGTAGTTTAAATATTTATATTTGTTATAATATTAATTTTATTGATTCATAATGATACATATTTCAAATAAAAATTCTAAAAGGCAAGATGGTTATGTTGATACACAAATGTGCTCCTAAACCTTGCTCTCTTTCAATTTAAATTAGTTAAATAATTTCAATTTCATATTATATGCACTGATTAAAAAATATAACATGCTCTTGGTTGCAAGTTATTCACCAACAAAGCTTTCAATTTGGACTCAAGTAAAGGTAAGGCATGTTATACACACCTAGGTATGTATTCTTTTCCTTTAAACTAGGAATTTTATTACTAGATTAAAGGGGGAATATAGGTGATATTTATGAGCTATATATAACCTTAGTTTTTTACACTTGTAAAAATCAAACTTTGGTTGTTACACTCACTTCTAGACCTTTTCTACTTATGCAAGTCTTATATTTAATCTCTTATTCCCCTTGACCTATCTCTTAGTGTGACTAGTCTTATGTTGATGACTTAAGCATTTTGTCTTGTCAAAAATGCTTAAAACCTACTTATCTTATGCCACTAAATTTTTTTATCATGTACCTATTTTCCTACTCCCTTGACACACACCTACATCGATGCAGGTGTCTTGTTTTGATACAAGTGTCTAGTACCCTACACTCATCTAATTTTTAAATGTCCAACATATATTAATGGTCATCCTAAGTGATATTATGTGATATATTCTCTAAAGAGATTGGTATAAATATAATAACAACCCTCATTCATTTAGAACCTAACACAAACCTATATTCATATTAAAGAGCATTCAAAGAGAATTCAATTAATTAAAGATTTCATATTTTCTCCTATTTTCACATTAGTCATAGGGATAACACATATACAGGTCTTAATTACTAAAGGATAAGCCTAAGAACTATATTTTTTAAGTTACAAGCTAGGTCATTATTGTACTTGTTTATCACATATTACATGATTCAAACACAAAAAATATGTAGGAGAGAACTAAATAGGTCTTATGCTCTATTTAGAGTATTGGCTATGTAGGAAATACTCATTGATAGAGGGTTTTTTAGTTCAACTCGGCACCATGTGCCCACTAATCAATTTTTCCCACATCTAGTATGAAGATGAAGAACTAGGGTTTTATCATTTGACAAGGAATGATAGTCCATGACTCAGACCTGAATAAACAAAAGTAAAGGGGAAGATAAACCTAGAATCATCTAGGTGGTTAAATCTTATTTTATTAGATATTTCATACTAGACCCTCACATTTGATCTAGACATTAATGTCGATACACAACTCTCCTAGGTTGACATAAAATTTCATAGGTATAGAGGCACTTAATCCAAAATTTATTGAATTTTATATAATATTATTCTAGTTTACTTCCTACATGTTCCAAATCCAAATCTATATTAGCTTAGATACAACTAGGTATATTATTTTCATCATCATTGTAATATCTAACATACTTGTACTTTCCATTTTTAGCATATCTCAACATAAAAAATTTAGTATATGTTATATATGATTTTTTTTTAATTAATTATATTTTTATATATCTATTTATCACCCTTGCACTTATTCATTTCTATATTCTTAACTCTATTTACCAATATAAGGATCCTCATCCAATTTAGGGTTAAACAAAATTTAAAAAATCAAATAGAATGGTATTGAGATGGTCGATATAGTTATAATACTGATATAAAAAAATAAAAAACATAGAATTATACCAATTTAGATGATACATTTATACAAGCACATAAATCTATATAAGGTTGGCCAATATAGTTATAACAAACATAAAATAGTACCACATTAGTCGATACCATTTGCAAACTAGCACAAAACTGTATGAATTTGGCTGATATAATTAAGTTGATGGTTGAATATTTTGTATAATATATAATAAAAAATGAAACTAATCTGACTGAAGGTATAATAAGATTCACATTAGGTTCACTATAATATATGCATGGGCTAAGGTTATTTATAACTATCCTCTTTCTCTCAATGTACTAGGACTCAAATAAGGGCAATCACATAGATCCTTCAATACTTAGATGATGGGGTAAGGACATATGAATTATGTAGATATAGTAGAGGGTTACTTAAAACATGAATTTCAATACGAAAGGGTATCAAATCAAAATTTTATGGCACAAGGATGTAGCTCTCATTAAACATCAATAAATATATAATATGGTTGTATAACAAATGATTGTAATAAATTAAAATAAAGATTGGTAAGAATGATTGTAAAGAGGAAAGGTGCCATGGTCAACCAAATGGGGATTTAGGTAACCTAATTCAAATAAAGGGCATATAAATAACAACAAAATATTTATAATTATAGGTGAATGCACAAAGTTGTGGGACAAAAAGGGAGTCATTCCTAATATTTTTTTTGTCATTTTGCACATAGGTTGAGTGCCCTTTAAAAATTTAAAAAAAAATCAAAGCAAATGTCTAAGGGTCATTATCGAACCTATAAGTTGTATTCCCTTTTTCATAAATGGCATACACACTTTGTAGATCCATAGATAAATCATTGCATATAAACCCACATTTCACATCTCCAAACAACTTTTGCTTATAATTGAAGAGAAGAAAAATGAGGGTGATGTGCATGTTATTTGTATCTAAATAGCCTCGACCAAGATTACACACTTTCACCACTATCATTGTTATGTTATTGTTTTCTTTAGGGCATGCATAGGGTTTGTAATGACATTTTTTGTGATGCATTTTTTATGATAATCACAAGGAAAAAGGTATTGAAATTAATATTACATTTCTCTCATGAAAGCCTTGCATGAAAAAACCTAATACAAATGTTTATTTTTATAATTTTAGATTCTTGATTCGATGGACCCATTGACTGAAAACAACCTCAAACAAAACCGCGATGAAAGCCCCAAAATTTTGACTTCATAGAAATATATCAACAATATAAGTCAAAGTATAAATAGTTTCAAATTTATTATAAATATTTTGTGTGACTCTTCAAAACATAGTGAAAATGATTCACTTGTTGATCCATTGGAAGCTATTTACAATGAAGTGGGAAAGTCATTTCCCAACTTGACACAATGTTACATCATATAGAGGTATTGAAACTATATTATTATGATAAATTATCAAATGAGGATATTAAAAAAAATATTAAAAAATAATAATTAGTTTGTGCTTTGTTTCATATGTTTGGAACCACCAAACACCACCCACAAGTCATAAACACATTAACATTGATCGATGCATTCATGTAGAGATTAAATAATTTTGGGATAGATGGTTGATGGTGTTTGATGAGCCTCTATGAAATAATAATGAGGTTTGATTTTATTTTTTTAGAAATATTTATTGTGATTTTATTATACAATAAATCCAAAATTATTTTGTCATAAAGGTATCCTAAGGTAGGGGAGGTGGGTCCTCATTTAATAAACCTAGTTCCAAGTGGGATTAAAACCACCAAAATTGAAATACCATTGATCCTCTATCCTTACCTTGGATTTTTGAAATTATCCTACCTATGTTATAATTAAAAGTGAAATACCATTGATCCTCTAACTTCTACCTTGGATTAATGACATTGTTGCTCTTTGGTATCCATTTTCAACATTAATTTCCTATAGCTTATGGGTTTTTAGGTATTCATTCTATGGATTAGTAATTGTAATTTTTTTAGGATCACATATTTTAGTGTCTTATCAAGTGGTTCCATATAGGGGACATTAATTTTTTTTAAAGGAGCTTGTTTTTGTAGGGGATATGGAATGTATGCTTTGAACCATGGTAGCATAGTGCATGCCTAGATGCCTATTTGTAATAGGCTTAATAGGAAATATGAGTGGTACCTTATAGATCATAAACCTTAAAATGACCTTTAATTTTATTACTTAATTGTTCATAGAAATTATATTCTAATACATACTGAAGAGGCCTACCCTACTTTGAATAGTCAGGTATGTAATTATAAGTATAAACCATAGATTAAATAAATAAAATTCTAATAATAATTGTCCTTAAGTTCCATTGACATAATCTAATCATTTTTATATATTATTTGAATTGAATTGAATTTTTGAAAACAAGGTAATTTGCACTACTTTATTGTTAAATCATTAGATTGAGAATGAGAAAAAAAACTAAAAGCTTGGGATGCTCCAAATAATCACAAAAATATATTGAAATGAAGACTTAGAACACGTGAAATGCATGACAAGTTTTGATTTCCCTTCTCTCTTTCAAATAAAATGGAACTAATTACCTTTTCTCAATCTTGTCATTTTCAATGGCTTTTGAATCCTATATTTCACACTTGAGTACAAGCATGAGATCCAAGCTTTACTCTAGTCCATTGCTTTAAAAATAAGTGAACAACAAATGGAAAACCGATGATATGTTTGAATACTATGGATGGGTAAAATTTTAAGCATTAAATAAATATTTTATAGGTTTAAAATGTTTGGAAAATATTTTTAAGGGGTTGGGAATTTTTTTTTACCCCTATGATCTTCATTATAGGTGAATTTAATTTTATTTGAAGTGGGATTTTCAACATATAGAAGTACCCAACTTAGAAAATAAAAAAATACATCTCTTCTGATGCTATCATTAGTCATGACTACATCTTCCTTTTATTCATTTCAAATGGTATTATTGAGTATGGGATTTGGTGGCATGGAGGTAGACTCATTTATAACATAAATGAGCATGCACTGATGAGAATAATTTTTTCATCACTACAAATGATGCTATATGTGTTCATGGTCATTAATACTGATGAAAAATTGTGTGATTTCCATGTGAAGAAAAATTATTTTTATCAATCTTGCATAGTTCATCAAAGCAACTAGATCCTTATTAAAATTAAGGTATGAAGGAAGACTAGACAAATATTTTATTATTGTAAGAGCACTTCCTCTGCTGACCTCAATCAAAATAAGGGTTATCGAATTTGACTTGGTTTTTTTTTGACGTATATATATATATATATATATATATATATATATATATATATATATATATATATATATATATATATATATCTGTGTGTGTGTGTGTATGTATGTATGTATGTATATATATATACATATACATATATACAGACATATATACATACATACATACATACATATATATATATATATATATATATATATATATATATATATATATATATATATATATATATATATATATATAGACACACACACATATATATACATATATATACAAATATATATATGTATATATATGTATATGTGTGTGTGTGTGTGTGTGTGTGTGTGTGTGTGTGTGTGTGTATGTATATATGTGTATATATATATATATATATACATATATATATATATACATATATATATATATATACATATATATATATATACATATATATATATATATATATATATACATATATATATATATATATATATATATATATATATATATATATACATATACACACACACACACACACACACACACACACACACACACACACACACACACACACACACACACACACACACACACACATATATATGTACACACACACACACACACACATAGACACACACAACGATACACACACACACACACACACACACACACACACACACACACACACACACACACACACACACACACACATTCAAATGGCTTTGTTTCAATTAAGTTGCAAGTGGTGAAATATTTGAAATTGAGTTGGGTGGTGATGATGAGGGACAATGATAAGGTATTTCATATGATATCATACTCTAGAGGGCCCATATAATACACATGCCCTAACTTTAGGTAAGTTGTTGGATTCCTTAACCTGTACCCATTACAAATGGGTTTATAGCTTGTAAGGTGGTGGCATATTTTATTAACTATTTTTTATTTCATAATGGAATATATATATATATATATATATATATATATATATATATATATTGAAATGGATTTGTTTCAATTATGTTGCAAGTGGTGAAATATTTGAAATTTAGTTGGGTGGTGATGATGAGGGACAATGATAAGGTATTTCATATGAGATCATACTCTAGAGGGCCCATATAATACACTTGCCCTAACTTTAGGTAAGTTGTTGGATTCCTTAACCTGTACCCATTACAAATGGGTTTATAGCTTGTAAGGTGGTGGCATATTTTATTAACTATTTTTTATTTCATAATGGAAGGACACCATGTTTGATGTGTGATTCAAATTGGCAATGCAATGTTGTTGATGTGGTGGAAATAAATTAAGGAAATGGGTTCTATCTTGTTAATTTTGTTTTGGTTAAAGTGAGTACCAAAAAGTTTTCAAAGTGCATATTACGTTGGTGCATAAGGGTTCATCATTGTCGATACAATGTGAATCTCATGGTAAATGAGTCACCAGTTGAGATAATAGTGGTCAATTGGTGATCTATCCTAGTTGGTAGGGAGGCTTGGTAGGTTTAATTCTAAAGTGTTAGAAGGTGCCCACATCATGCACTACTCTAGTCACCAGGTTCCACTTGGAACTTATTTATATTAATATGTGTTTAGCTCTAATCTAGTAGACATCCAACAAACTAATGGAAAAAATAGAAAGGAATATCCCATGTGCAAGATGAATTTATGGTATAAGTCTATCAATGAAAATGCCTCCAACATAATTAGTATTTGTTGTATGAAAAAAAATTATTTCATTTGAGATAATTAATTTAACTCAAAAATCTTGCAAGATAAAAAAAATATAATTTTATAATATTTTTTTAAAAAGCGTGTGTGTGTGTGCGTGCGTGTGTACGTGTATGTGTGTGTGCGTGCATGTGTATGTCTGTGTGTGTGTGTGGAGTGATTGGGATATATTATAATATTTATGAATGATAAATTTAATTTTTAATAAACATAAATATAAAAATTTCAAATAACCAATCAAAAATTTTAATAATTTTTTTACTACGGTTGCAACAAAGGTGCACTAAATGTTCTTGTTTGCACATGACACTCCATAATGTAGTGTGAAATTTATTCTACCCAACCCACATGAATCCTTACAATATGTATTTTTCAATCAAAGAGACAAATCACCATGGAAAAATAAAAATCTTCTCAATAATTTTTTCTGTATAAAAAAATATTTCAATTTACAATAAACAAATTTTGAATTGAATGACATAGTCAAGATGAAATTACCAATTTAATCGCTGAAAATTCCTTTACATTAATATATACCTAATAAATTTAGAATAATATAAAATAAAAATTTATTTATCATATTTTTTTGAAAATATTAAATTTTTAATATAAATGTATATAATTTTAATTTATTTTTTTCACTATTTAGATAATGACATTTATCATTAGGTATTATATATAAGAATTATGTGATCATGGAACATGAATTATTGATATGGATATAAATAAGCTTCAACTTTACATTAAATTTAAATTGCTTAAGAATCAATTAAGAGAAAAATCGCAAACACAAGTAAATAAACAATGTACAATTCTTTGAAAAATATATTTCTTGAATAAACTATTCTAAATATTTATTTATATATCTTTGATACCACATGACATTGTTTCAGAGTAAAAAATAATTACAAAAAAAATGTTTTTCACTTTGTATAGACATCTCTCTATAAATAATTTTGGATTGTGGAAGCCATAAATATCAAGTTTTAATTCTTAAAAACATTGAGAAAATTAGTTAAATATCACACAAAATGAATGTGTAAGGAGATTAAATATAATTAAATAGGTATTTACTTTACCCTCCAAGTTACATGACATTCTTTTTTATTTTGACCAATAACAAAACAAAATTAGAAGAATCCACTTTAAATTGTAGTGCATATCCATGAAATTACAAAAGGAGATTTTCTACAGTTATAAATTCCAATCCCATGTCTTCAATATGTTGGATAAGAAACTCAAATTTTAGTGAAATCATCAAATCATAACACCTTATCATAATAAAAATGTATTTTAATAGAGTCAATATATAAAAATATGATCAATTTTGATAACAAAAAAGAGAGCACAAAATAAGTATTTCTTATGATGTCATTATGTTCTCTTATAGATTCTTTTTCATAATTACATTATTTTTTTCTCGATTTCATTTTCTTATGATTCCCTTGTTCTTTTTCATGATTGTTTTCTATCTTATCTCTATAAACACAGATAATTATTATTATGACTTGGTTATACAAACCTTGTTCCCTTTAGTCATTCCTTATTTATGATGTAATCAATTAACAAAAAATTCACCTCATTTTAATCTCCTTTTTACTAGTCCATTTGGATATCCCTTTCTTCCCCTTTTATTCCCTTTCACAAACTAAGCATACACATGGTTGATACTTGAGATAACATGTTAGTTCATCATTAAGCCTAAGAGTTCTATTTAGTCTTATCTTTGGGTACTTAGCTTCTTTTAGCCAAAGCCTA
Organism: Torreya grandis; assembly: GCA_037957365.1. Lineage (NCBI taxonomy): Eukaryota > Viridiplantae > Streptophyta > Pinopsida > Cupressales > Taxaceae > Torreya > Torreya grandis. The sequence goes on along the minus strand of JARHVA010004292.1, from coordinate 34,453 downwards.
ATGTTCATTCATGTGTATCACTCTATCTCTTATGATCTAAATCATATAAACCATAAAAATATTTAAAATCCAAATCATTTAACAAAAGACAATGATCTAACAAGGTAATATTCAAAATTCTAAAAATTTAAATCACTCTAAAAGACATGATTCTAAACACATCTCATTTTTATAATCAAAGATAAAACTCCATAGTTGGCCTCATAATAGAGTCGAGGTCCATTGGGGTGAGGTAGGATAGTATATTAGAAAAGGAGAATAAAAAAAATATTTTAGCGCTACTTACTTTCTCATGCTAGTACCTAATATTTGTAGTAGATAGATGGCTCTGTAAGGTGTCCTAAGAAATGGAGAACATGTTGTGGTAAGGTAGGTCTATTTACATTTTCTTGTTTAAAATCTCCAACATGAGTCGATCTTAGTATCACACGTATTTTCCTACACATGTTTTGTGTCTATAGAGAACATGTATCCTCTGTATATTGATGGTCACTAATCACTTAGTGTCTTCTCATGTCCTTAGTATGTATCATGTATCCTAATGTATTATCATATAATGTCTACATTATTATTCTTACATTCCATTTTTCACTACTTATAATCCTAATATTTCTCCTTAAGAAATAGTGTTCTATTCATTGATCACCTGCCTAGCGATTCCATTTGTGAGTTACATTATAAGACCATGGATAGGACCTGGCCTTCCTAAAAAATTACCGAATTTTCACATTACCATTCCAAACATCGATATTTACCATATTTTCACATTTTTTGCACCCCATTGGTTTTCCCTTTGTGATTTTCAAAGTAAGACCATAGATAAGACCTGTCCTTCCTCAAAACAATTTCCAATATACAAGTCATAATAAAAATTAAATGTGTTAAATATGAGATAAGATATGATTGATTATGAGGTACACATCATTGACATGTTTCCCATCTTTACTTAGTATGTTTTATTCTTCATTAATATTTCATCTTTTATCTTCTTATTTTCCGATTGCATGTAAGAATCTAACCATTTTTCCTAAGTTTTTCATACTTCCAAACTTGAATTAGTGTGATTAATTTAAAACCATTTTACCAATTTTGTTTATCTTTTATACTTCCCAACATGATTTAGTAAGAATTATTGACTTAATTGATTTGTTTTTATACCATTTGGTCTTTCCTAGGCTTTCCATTTTATAAATTATTTTAATACTCCTCAATGTGACTTAGTGTGATTTAATTGTTTTAAATTGGTATCAATATTTTGCATGGTTTAAAGACATTTTCCCCTCTTTTTTTACCACTCTTTGGTTTCTTATACTTAGTCATCTTTTGATATTACACATTTCCCAACATGAAATAGTGTGTAGTACATTTGTTTTTGATTAATTATACTTTACCAAGTCCTTTTCACCTATTTCTTTTTAACCATGCATGTGTACTACATAATGCCATATAATAAAACACCATACATATATTTCTTATAGCCTATACAAAAAAATCAAAATACATGTGCTAGATTGAAATATATCTATGCATCCAGAATCACAACCACAATATAACACATAAGATCAACATCCAACCGTCAAAATAAGATATCTCTATATATATCATGTGTTTTTTATACAAATTAAAAAAAATACATCATTCCACCTCTAAGGTTGGGCTCTATCATATCTATCTCATGGCCTATACACACTATCCATCAATACCTTGGATAGTCCCCTCTAAATAGTATGTTGTAATGATGATGTCTGAGATCTCAAACTTGCTACTTGTCCCTATATGTTGGCCACTTGGGCATGTACCTATCCTAACTAAATATTGGTATCTAAATGCATGTCTCTCTCCTAATCCAAGGCCTACCATGCCTATGCCTCTCCCTCTCCCACCCCTATTGATGGTTGTATCCCATCTCTGCATGCCTATAGCTACCTCATGGCCTCCCCTATTATTTTGAACTAGCTCTCCTGAGCTGGGGTAGATGGTAACTTGGGATCATCCAATGTGGTAGGGTCATATGTCATCAATGCCCCATCTAAAATATCATGTAGTGCTCCCCTCATAAATGATCCCCATCTGGTCTCCTCATCATCCATAGGATATATGAAATTCAAACTAGATAGACATTACATCATAGATATATCTCAAAATATATCTATCTATAAACACTCAAATATGACATAACATGGACATCCTCTAATGTGATACTGACCTCTATGGTATCCCCATCCAATAACCATCTAAAATTATTGGTCAAGCATTCTTAGGCTCCCTAGAACATGACCACTACATCAGTACTCAATGGAACCCTTTGCATCTCCATGATGTCTCCCAAGCCTAGTGTGACTAATCTAGCTCAATCTACATCCATCAGGAAATCTAATAGATTAATAGCCATGACATGTCCACCATTCTCAAAATCTCTAATTCCCCTATAATAATCAAACAAAAAAAGATGTATTAGACCTCCATGCCACTTATAATCGAAATACATTCCTATGATTCATACTAATTTATAAAATTGATCTAATTAATAAATTTATATAAAACACTTAATTTTAAATTAAATACTCCAAAAAAATTTAAAATTCTTAGTTGCTTACCTATGTTGCACTCACTACAGCCATTATGTGTCCTCTTCATCTTAGTTGTCATCTCCTCACAATCTTGGCTCTTTTAGCTTTTGCTAGGTCTCTTAGATCTCTATTTTTCTCTAAGAATGGTCAAAACAATATCAAATTAATTATTTTTCACCCTATTTAAATTTACTATTCACAATTATTCCCTTCAAATATTTACTATCAGATACCTTATTTTGATCATATCTTTGTTTTTACTAAGTCATTTTTCAAACCATAAAAAGTTATGGAATCTTGATGTCATAGAGAATATTTTCTAGGATTATATGTCTATATTGTAAAAAAAATGATTTTTCACTCTTTTTTTTACTAATCTCTATAGGTTCACCTAATGTTCTTCACATTGGACACCTTCACATATCTCATATATCCTTCTTTGTCTACAACACTAAGGTAAATAAAGGTACATGTTTTTCAATTTTTTCCTTTCATTTATCTTATTTTCTCCTTACTAAACTTCATTTAGCATCAATTTTATGTGTTTTCATGTTCTATTCCTGAAGCACCATCTTGTATTACACATATGTGACATGTGATGAGATTTGATTGGGGCATATGTATACACATAATATTTTCAAACTTTTACTAATTACTGGCATTGTCTATCTTACAAAAACCCATCAAATCTCAATCTATCTAAGTGTATGCCTTAAAGGGTGCACTAAGAAATGGGTGGGCAAACCATTTGTGCTTCACAGGATTGTTTTCACTTTTTCCACTTGTTATATACATACTTGTCATCTAAAAACCATTCCCATAAGTTCATTCTTCTCTATTATACACTCCTTCAATATTTTATCAACTTCATTACCCCTTTTCCTAATCCAAAACCCCCTTTCAATAGTTTATAAGACTAGGTCAATCGAGTGAACCTTGTACTCTTATTAGTAAAACTCATTTAGAGTCTAGGTTGGCTCTTGACCAACCTATCCCATGACCTAGTGAGTTTTTGTCAATAAAAATACTAGGTTGACTGGGTTGACCTTATCGGCCATTTTTTTTGAAAGGCTTAGATATAAATCTACCTATATATACAAAATAATTTCACTATTATTTAGACAAGAGAAGAAGAAGTAATATCTATTGCACATCTACTTATCCACCATTCTACTTGAGGAGAAATCTTGAGGTGTCATACTTTCTTTGGAGATATAAATCTTGTCTTGTGGATAAGTCTTTTAGATGCTTTGATAGGTTGTGTAGTCTAGATTTGATTTATCCTTGTCATTTTTACATACCATAACAACTAACTATGAAGCACCTTGGCCAAGGGAGAGATTGAGGATCAGTGTATTCTTCTTCAAAGGTAAGTATTCCTAACTTTGTTCCTCCTTTGTAAGATTAGATAGATATGCATTTTCATTTCTCTTCCATGCATTCAAATTTTTTATACATTGACGTGAGTATATGTCTTAGACATATGTTTAATTTTGTTTTTTATAAACCCCACTTTGTGCCACAATATTTTTTGAGAACTAGATAAGATTTATTTATTTTACTTATTATTAGTATAGTGAATGTGAAAACATATGACTTAATTAGGGTTATTGCATAATTTTACTTGACTAGAGGCTATGGAACCCTCCTTGGTGATCTTATTATGGTAATGGATCCCCTAATTATGTCTAGAAAACATATACTAGTCATGTTCCTAATTATATAATATATTCCCAATAGGAAGTTTAATTAGGATCTATCTTCTCTGAGCTAGGATTGATTTATAGATCTAATCCATTTTTAATTGCATACATCCACAACTCTAGAGGTACCCACTCTAGAATATAATGACTATTATATAATATTATTCCAATATAATTTCTACCTATTCTATATTGAAAAATATGTTAGTATTGAAACCAACTAAGTAATTTATTTCTTTGTCATTTCTATATCTGCCACAATTGTACTTACTATTTTTAGCCTCTCTTAGTTTAATAAATTCAGTATATGTTTATCTAAGTTTAACATCTAATTAACCTAATTTATATATAGCTTATCATCTTTGTGCCTTATTCTATCTATACCCATTTAACCCTAGATAAATCCAAATTTAGGGTTCAACAATGTGACACAATCTATATGAGTAGTAAGGTTTTATCAAGCCATTCTTTATTGAGAAGTTTCTCTTTTGTAAATGTATGTTTCATTCCTTCTATGAGGTCAATATTATAGTTTTTAGCCTTCCATTATTCAATTATATCAAATGCTAAAAAAATTCCCAAATTATCTGAGTTTTATTTTCATTATAGACTCTAAAATTTTCATTGTGCTAAATAAGCTTCACCTCTAATACTTGCAAGCATAATTTCTAATTTTTCATGTTGTTTAAATGAGACAAATATTTTGTCCTCCCTTCTATAGATTCTAGGAATTTTATCACTTAAAATACACTTACCTAAGATATTTGTTTTGCATATGAAGGACCAACTATTTTACAAGTATGAGTTGATTTGGACCATTTTGGGTTTCATCTTGTTTAGGCAGGGCTGGTTAGATTTTTAGGTATTTTATAATAAATCTAGGAATGGAAGATATAGAGGTTTATATAATTTACCCTAAGCATAGAAAATATTGAATTTTAATTTTTGATGTTCTATATACATACTAACTAATAAGAATGGTTTGTAGATCATATATGACTAGGTCTTTATTACTAATTACTCCCATACTTTATTCTACTAGTTAACAGTAGTTCATTCATATTATTTGGATGATGGTGACTATGTCCATTTATCAAATGTCCTTCTAATCAGCTCTATATTATTTAATATCAGATATGTATAGACTCTCCTCATATTTCATGGATATGATAATGGTACTTATAAATTCAATGGTGTGTTTTGAAAACAAAAAAAAAATAATAGATGCAAAGATTATCTGGATGGTTCCTAAGATGACTTCCCATCCTTAAAAAGGACTGATAGTATAGGGAGTAAATTTTTTTGATAGTCTATAGGATAAACTCATGGTTTTTAATGATAAATATTTTTCAAATATGAAGTTTCACTTTTAGGTCAATGATGTAGAGAATTATTTCATTTTAATCAAGACAAAGGAATAAACATGATTGGAGTTGGGAATGAGTTTTAGGCCATTGAAATAGAGAATTCATAATCAGAATAGTCTAGAAAATAATATTACAAAAATAATTGATAGTTTTTGGGAAGTGGTAAATTGGTCTTCCACTAATGATGAACACCTGTTAAAAGTGGTTATAGCTTTACAAATTAATAGTAATGGAAAGAATGATAATATTTCTAGAACACAAATAATATGAAAGTTGGTTAGTATATTTGACATGATTGGAAGGTCCTTATTACTTGTATAGAAGTTGGTAAGGATTATTTTTATAAGGAAGTCCCCTAAATATATATATATATATATATATAATAATTTATATAGACAATATTCTTTGATTAGAAGGGATATAAACTATCTTCTAAAAATTAGAGATGACAGGTTTGATTCAAGTCTAAGATTTTATTCAAGAGGGTATCAAAAAGAAATGGTAATCAAGGTCTTACATTTATCCTCCTCACATCTAAAAATACATTTGGTGTGGTAGCACAAACTTGACCACTGAGAAAGGAAAAGAGTTGAAAGATCTTAAAATAATAACCAAGGTTGGAAATGTTCTAGTTTAAGAAATGTGATATTATGGTATAGATGATGAAAGATTAATGAAAACTATTAGTGATTATGTAAAATGTGTTATTTAAGATATTCCTCTCATCCATTAGTTTTATGTGGTTATCAATTAATATCCTTACCGATTATTCAAGTTATTTTAGATCACCTTGGAGGGCCTATGGAACTTATTCAATTAGATTCTCATCTTAATATATATCACATTTTCAAAGGAAATAATTATTGGCATGCATATTCATTTGCATAGATCATGGATTATGATCATTAAAGGTGACTTTTGTAAGTGGTTTGGTGAAACATGCATTTTTTATAAAGTAGAGAAGGGAATAGGTAGCTTGAAATATTTTTTAGAACTATCCAATGAGTTTCATATTGAAGAAATTAATTGTGGCTATAAAAGAAAGAATGTTTCACCTAAAACCTTATTTTGAGTATCTTGAGAATGATGAATACCATATTGAAGTATCTAATAGAATAAAGTCTCAAAAGGCTAACATTTTTCCTAAATTATCTTATGACATTGTTAACAGTGAATCAAATACTTTTGCTTCTTCACCTATGGAGGAAGAGGATTATGTTTAAATATATAATGCTAGGTTAATGATCCAAAAACACTCAATGGGAGTGCCTAATCTTATAACTTTTAATGAGATTATCTTCATTTTTATAGATTCTACACCAATTGATATGGATGCATTCATTTCATTAAGTCATGATGGGAAAAATTTCAAACTTGCATTTAGTCCTCTTGATTTAAAGGCACACATAAAATAAATCATGCTAATAAGAGATCATATGGTAATGAAAATGAGCCATTATTTTTAAAAAAACATACATTGTAAATCCAAGATAAGTATCGACTAACAAAAGTACATGGAGAGATAGAGGTGGATATTTTGAAATATAATGTTTGGAAGTATTATGTAATGGTGTCAATTCATGTTGTAAATGTTTCCATCTCTATTCATACATACCATAGATGAAATTAAAAGGCCAAAATAAACACTATTGATTCACATTTGATTTGTCATGTACTCTTCAAACCCACAAAGCAAGGTTTTCTTATTTTCATGGACCATGATGTTTTGGTCTATTTTTCTATAGATCCCATTCAAGAGGTGAGGGATGAGTTTAAATTTTAATGGATCATATATAATGGTTTCAAATTCAAATGTACTTAAAAAATAGCAATCACAATGACTTCAAAGTGGAAATTGAAGAAGCAATTTTAGCAAAATATGATAGAGCTGTTGAATAAGCATGAAATAGATTTAGAAAGCATTATATACACTAATTTTCATTGAAGCAGTTTTTTAAATAGTTTACATAAATTCAATTTGTGTTAATGAGTGTTTCCTTATATAGGATAAAATGTCATACAATTCAATGAATGCAGAGTATACATTTCTTATCAAATCAATTAAATATTGACTCATATCTCACCTTACCCATGGGAGGAAATTTAATTAAGAATAAATATTATATAGAAATTTTGTCAAATAGCTCATATGTCATCTATAAATCTAAGGAAATTACAATTCATAGGTGTGAGATCTAAGTCCTCAATAGTTTTTAAATATGGTCAAGTGAGAAAAAATTATTTGAGTCATTTTGTCAAATAATTCACATGATTCCTACAGGTGTGTGCCAAAAATTAAAGGAGATAATTTTAAAATTTATGATGTAATTTATTAAAATTGATAGTTTTGATAATATTGATCAAATACATATTGAGGCCATTATATATAGTGCTTGGGATGTAAATTCATGGGGAAAATTTGCAAATAGGCTAGTCACTGCATGAGTTTTCCAACAATGTGAATATCTATGCAATACATATCCTATCAAGGTACTTTACAAGGAATAAATTTATTCATTTTATGGGAAGATGTTGAAAAAATTTGAGGTGCTCTAATTAAAACTAACCTATTATAAAATTGTAAAACATTTCATGAATAATACACTTCAGATGATAATTCTACTTTAAATAAAACTCTATTCTCAAACAAGTTAACAATGGTAAAGATATTTAATTTTAGAAGCATACAATAATCCATGTGATCATTTATGATCCTTTTTCATCAATCATATACATTATTGTTTCCTCCAAACCACTAATCTCATTCAAAATATGCACAAACAAAATTAATAGTTTAATTTCTATTAAATATGAAATGTTTTACAAAGATCTCTTGAAACATATAAAGGATCTAGTTTTGACATTACTGTTGCAAGTAAGATCATGGTTATTTTAGCTACAATAATTTCCCTTGCAGACATGATTTCATTGAGTCTAGTATGTCTAGAGATATTTGTTGTAATTTATTTAAGGTTTAATTTATAGCGGTTGATTTCCAAAGTTTTCCATTGAGAATACATATATGTGTTAAGACAATTGATAAAGAGGTTCTTTCAAAACTCAGTTGGGATATACAAATTTTCAGTTTTTATGGCAAAATATGCATAAAATGTATGAAAATTTATCTTGAAAATAGGGTGTTTATATATAGGAATAGTATATTTTCACACATGGATTTTGTTTGATAGCTTGTGTTCATTCCAATATGATTTGGTTAGGTGGACTAGTTGTTAGTAGGCCAAATCATGGTGTAAGAGTAGTGGTAGTTTGAGTAGGTTAGATGAGGAATAGCCTATCATCATCTTTTAGAGTTCTCTTACATTTTGATAGAGAATGTAGTCCCATAGTTGAAACCAACTATTATAGTGAAATTTGGTTGTTCAAATTTCACTACCCAATTTTTACATTTTCCCATAATTTTTACCTTTTGTCCTATTTTTTGTAATGATTTATAGGACCCCATATCCCAATGGACAAGGAAACATGTTTGAGTAGCCCATCTGGAGTATATCTCATATTTGGTTTTATGGGCTTAAAAGGAAAATTTATTGACTTAATTATGTTATTAATTATTTTATAATTAATTAATGTTAATTAAAGTCATTAATTGACTATAATAATTTTTTAGTCATTTGATAGATTAATTATTTTTAGAATTAACATTTATTGTAAATGAAAATTGAAAATTTCATTTGAATATTGTAAATTTTCCTAAATAGAAAAGAAAATCAAAAAAGAGGCAAATGAATGACTTTTCATATTCCAAAGGGAAAGATTATACAAAAGGGAAAAATATGGATTTTGTATAGGTTATTATTCTTTTTTTCAATATCTTGGAGAGAGATAGATACAACTTTGTGTGGAGCCATGTTATTTCTAGATTGGAGCTATGAAATTAAAGAAAATGGATTATACTCTTTTGGGGGATTTTTAGTTTTTAGTGTCCTTTGTTTATGGATTCTAAATTTCTATTTGTAAATGAAGACTCCATTAAAATTCTACATTCATTTGACTATACATAACCTATGGTATTTCCTAACCTTGTGTTGAAAATGCCTATGTAATATTTATTTATGTCCATGAGTTTCTACGTGTTTGATCTCATTGAAACCTTGTACCAAGTGTGTGTAACCAGGTTTATGGGGAGACTTTATGATTCTAGGAATGCCTTTTATTGCTCAACCCCTATTGATTATATGTTCATTCTTATGCGAGAGGAAGGATTTCCATTTATGTTGTTTATTCTTGAGTTATCTTTTTGGTTCTCCTCTTTTATTCCATTGTGGGTTCTCCCCTTTTCTCTTTTTATTTTCTATTTTGTTTCTTTTCCTTATTTCAAGTAAAAAGTACACAAAAACCCCCAAAAAATCTACATCATATGAGGGAATTGACCCTCTCAAATCTAGATAAAAACCACCATTATTTATGGTGATATATCCAACTATTGTTGAGTTTGATTTTCTTCTTAATGGGCGAGTCACAAATCCAAGGTGACCAAATTTTACACCAACACATTGAAAACTAAAAAATTCTTTATGCAATAAAATTTTAAGTTATACCCAGGCTTGTACCCTTGACAAGAAGATTGTGTTTTGACTTATAAACTGTAATTTTCTTTTGGTGTAGGCATATATGTATCTACTCAGTGGATGCCATTGATTTTTTTGAAATAACTTGACATTGAAGATATTCCTAAAATTAAAAAAACTAGAACATGATCATAGCATGAGTTTTTAGTCTACTTATTTTTATTAGATAGGGTAAATAAATAGGTTTTGATGGGTCCCATAACCAATACAATAAATGAAATGTATGTAATAAAGGCCATATAGAAGATTAATAGGAAACTATACCCCCTAGGATCTTCCAAAATTCTATTAAACTTCATAAAAAAAACCCATAGGCTATGATAGTAATCCAGTAAACTTTACCAAAAAAAATTCAAACCTATTAGATATATGAATACGAGGAAAAATAATGAGCAAGGGACTAGGAAGAACATTCCTCAGAGACTGAGTGATATACCATTGTAACTATCTTGGTACCCTCATTAGTATTCTTGTTATTCTCTATTTTGAGGCTCCCTCTAGTGCATTTATTTAGTTATTTTATCCTATCTTTCAACTCTCTCTTCTTGACATGGGATTCTTCTCCTTTATTTCCATTCTTTGTAGCCTTCGGTTTACCTTCGACCTTCTTATTTTTGTCTTCCTTGATGATATTAACACGTTCCATTTATAGGGCCTTCTCCAAATCCAAATTAAGGACACTTTTGGTATTTTTAAAATTCCACCACCATGTTTTCCTATATCCTCATTCTAAATTATAGCCAGCCCTTTCCCCATATCTTTTGTTTCATCTTTCATATCACTCCAAATCTCCAATTTCTTTGACAATTTAAGATCCATTTTATGAATTTTGGCCTCAAGTTCCTTATTTATATATATTATTTATCACATATTTTGGTAGATATCATATTATTTTTCAAATACACATGCATTTCATGAGGTATATGAGTGTGATGTAGGAAATACATATTTTACATTGATTCTTATATGTTGGATTCCCTTTTAGCTAGTGGTCAATCTTATGCTAGGGGCACCTTATTCTAAATGTTGCATTATCACATGTTATATCTATTTATGATATTTTTACCATGTTTAGCTACATATATAACAAATGTCTTGCTAATTACTCATAAATTACATTATAATGTCACATCATGAAAATTATACTATGTTATGATGTGACATTGATACATATGGATAGTGTATATTAACTTTCACTTATGATCCTTTAATACTATTAATTTTTTAATAAGAGACTATATATTGCTTACTTATTGTGTATGTTCCTTATTATCAATCTGAAGTTTTATCCTTTGGATAAGTGGTTTTAAGGCTTGTCCCTTCAATTGATATAATGGAAACACCCCTTAGGATATGGGTGACCTCGTGTGAGGGGTGAGTCTCTAGAGAGGGTTGATTACCCTTGTGAATCACCTAAGATAAACTACTCTATTAATGTAATGATGGAAAGGGATATAGAGAAACATAATATAAAACATAAATATAAAAAGAGGTGATGTACCCAAATTTAATTCTCCTTTACTTGTTTATAACCACATAATAAGGAATTAGTGTTTCATACGTAAGTTAGTAGCCTGGTGTGGTTCAAAAGGGAAGAAAGCCTATCCATAGCTAATATACACATAAAATAAACTTAACACAACATAAGACCTATAAAAGAGTGAGTTCTTGCATATAGATGAGGTGAGTTGGAGATTAATTTAGCAAAAAGCAAATTTTTCACAAGGAAAGATCAAAAAGACAAAGAAATTAACAGAAAATACTAGAACTTTTAAGAATGAAAATCAATCTTTTATTATTTTTAAGGCATTTTAATCAACATTAAAAACTCAAATGGGTATATTCTTGTCATGCCCAAGTAGAGGGATCCCCTTATGATAAAAAGTTATAAGTATATATAGAAGAGAATGTGTGTGACAGAGATAGGAGATGAAGAATTAAGAGATCATTAAATTTAAAATCAAGTCAAAATTAGTTATCAACCAAAATTTTAAACCCACCAATTGGCTCTAATGCCTCTCCCTCAATGCATTAAGACCTCATGTGCATGACGATCATCAACAAAGAGTGGCATAAGAGGTGGAGTAATGAATGATCGTGCATGTTTTTGACTTGAATAAATCTTAGATGTTGCCTATATTTTGGGTCAAAACTTTATTTAGATCTAATAGCTCTACATTTAATTCTTCACACCTGCGTATAACTAATTGTCTTCATTGATTTATCATGTTATCACTCTCTCTCATTCATTACTAGCACCTTTATAGGAGACTCCAATATATGCATGTCTTATTCAAGGAAATTAATTTCACATTTGGATTTTAAAATAAGTTTATTGGATTATTTTTTACCTTATCATCTTTGTTAATCAGATATAACCTACACTTTTGATATCTCTTGCCTTGAAAATGACAACTTCTCATTTTGTTGGTTCTTGACTACACTGATCCACCTTATCAATGTATTTAAGGTGGATAGTTCATATTTAAAGAATTTTTATTAAAAAAATGAGGTATAAAATCCTTAAAAAATACAATTCACATCTCAAAACATGTTAACATCTCACTCTGGATCATAGGTTCACTCTGCTCCAAGAAGGTTCACTAGGCCACTAGGTTTGTTTGGAGGTGGATGAAAGGTATAATTATATTTATTATATGATATACCTATTTAATAATTTTAACACATATTTATTCCATTATACCCATCCATTTTTCATTAGGATACCCATAATCTTCTCAAAATGATCACTTGCCACTCAACCTAGCTCAAAGAGGCCTAGAAACAATGCTTACCTATAAACAGACAGCTATAAATCCTCATATATTGTCCTCAAAATATTTAAAACATGTATATCATCTTGATAAAATCATGTATCATTTTAAAATGAATATTCAAAACATTTGGACCACTATACTTGAGTTATGAAACTTTTAGCTTCCTTAGAGACTGGTTTTCACCACTTTTTACATGTCTGTACTATATTTTTGAGTTTTATCTCTCCTCATGATTATAAATACTTGATACCACTTTGAAAATTTATGAAATTTTTTCTACTACCTTCATTCCAAATTGCATAGGTTTTTGAGTTCTAAAACTCAAATTATGGTCTTTTTTATGAACCTAGGATCTCATAGGGTAGCAAGTGTGCTAGTTTAGTAAAAAATTTATATCTTGAGTTATAGGAGGTTTAAAAAGATAGATTATATTATTTTGGGACTGTATGTAACCCATTTATACTATATAATATGTTTCTTTACATTTTCAATTCAAAAAATTACCAAACCCTTCCATTTTCAAGTCTATAGACCTGTATAAGCACCTTCAAGACTAAAACCTTCTCAAAACCCTAAAAATTTAGGTATTATAGGAATGTACCATGATTTTAATGTATTAAATGTTTGATAAGGTTATACTATTATTTTATTTAATCCATACCTTCATGATAATACCCTTTGAAATGTAATGAAAACATGGTTCCTTTCTCAAACCTGTATTTCTACCCCTTTGTCTTGAAATTAGATAAAACCCTATAGAATAGATATCAAAGATTAAAACATAATAAGAGGGTGATTGGAGAGTATATACACCATATTTAAACCTATATTTATCATAAATTCCATTTCAACAAGATTTAAACAATAAAATATGGATCAACATGCTCCTAGGTTTTAGGGGGTTTTAGAAACAGTTTATGGTCTTCTAGGCTATTTGATATGAAATGAAGCCCAATCTTATAGTTTGATGCATTTTAATAATGCTAGGTAGAATCCTCAACATTATATAAGAGTCATAATTTTTCATACAATAGGAGGAATGAGATCAAACTTCAAATCATGTCTTTATTGATATATTTGGAGGCAACTTTTGACTTGTTAGTAATATTTCATAGCTTTCTCTTATTATTTTTGCCTAATAATACCGAGTATGGATCCTTTAAGTGTTAGGGTGTGGAGATAAAAACTTCACCAAGGAGCATAGTTTATCAGGTTCGGGTTTACACAGACACCGGCGTCGGTCAGGAGCGACCGACGTTGGTCACAGGCAGTTGTAGAGACGCCGACGTCGGCAGAAGGTCAGCCGACGACGGTCACAGACAAGCGGCAGGAACCGACATCGGTTACCTGCGTGTCCAAAAAGTTATTTTCATGGACAGAAGCAAGTGTTTGCATGATAAGTTTGAGTTGTGGACTCAAGCTCGCGTTTCTATTGTTAGCATTACTATTTTTAGAGCCCTTGTTCAAGTGGCTTAACTGCTTGTTGGTTGTACATGCTCAAGTCTCCTAATTCTATATGTAACATTAGATCTTCTTAGCCTAGTAGTAGTTTGTAGTGAATTATTATAATTCATTGTGTGAGAAGAACAGTACAGAATTGAATCAATCTAGGCTTGTTGGAGTTGATTGTTCTTGAGAGAGAGCTCTTGAGGAATTGAGTTCTATTGAGAGATCTATGCACCTAGGAGAGGTGTGGAAGAAAGAAGCTTTCTTCAATTGTATTCCTTTGTAAAGAGTTTTGTTAATACAAGTTTTCAAGGTGTTTTCTTGTATCTCTTGTTCTTGCTATTATCATTCTAATTACTTGTCAATCTGGTTTAATTCCATGTTTATTGCTATTACTATTGTAATCTATTGTTGGATTGATCCCCCAAAAAGTGGTATCAGAGCCTTGGTTACAGGTTCAGAGCTTGATAATTGGTATCAAAGTTCAGGTTCACTAACAGGTGGTTCAGATCTGTGTAGTGTGTATTGATTACAGGTTCTTACAAGGTTTTCTGTTTGAGTGGGAGAAGCAATGGTAGATGAAAGTAAATTGAGAATGGAAAAGTTTAATGGCAAAAATTACCAACACTGGAGAATGCAGATAGAGGATTATCTGTATCAAAAAGATCTCTACTTACCGTTAGGAGGTATTGCAAAGAAGCCCAAAGACATGGAGGATGAAGAATGGGAAGTTCTTGATAGAAAGGCTCTGGGGTCTATAAGACTGAGTCTAGCATCCACTGTGATATCCAATTTATCACAGGCAAAGTTTACGGTAGAGTTGATGACTATGTTAGCAAATTTGTATGAAAAACCCTCAGCTTCCAATAAGGTATATCTTATGAAGCAGTTATTTAATTTGCATATGAATGAAGGTGGATCTATTTCTACTCATCTGAATGATTTCAATGGTATTGTGAATTAATTAAGTTCAGTGAATATAGTGTTTGATGATGAGATAAAATCTCTTTTAATATTATGTTATTTGCCTGAAATTTGGCATGGCTTAGTAATGGCAGTAAGTAATACTGCATCTGCATCAAATATTTTGAAAGTAGAGGATGTTGTTAGTGTTATCTTGAATGAGGAAATACGCAGGAAAAGCACAGAAGAGGCATCTGGGAACACTTTAAGTTTTGAGAGCAGGGGAAGGCAAAAAGAGAAGAGCAAGAAAGGTAGAGCAAGATCCAAGTCAAAGGGGAAAGGCAGATCTAAATCCATAAATGGCAGGAAGCCACAATGCTAGAATTGTGGAAAGATGGGGCACATAAGCAGAGATTGCTGGTCAAAGCCTAAGGAGGACAATCAGCATGAAGGAAAGGAAGAAGCCAAGATTGCAGGTATTGCACAGGATGCTTTAATTTTCTCTCTACATAATAATATAGAATCTTGGGTATTAGATTCTGGTGCATCTTTTCATGCTACTCCTAACAGGGAATATTTCAGTGACTATATCCATGGAGATTTTGGAATAGTGTATCTAGGGGATGATGAGCCCTGTAAAATAATTGGCAAAGGTAAAGTGCAGCTAAAGATGAAGAATAGCAACACATGGGTGTTGAGAGATGTGATGCATGTTCCTAGCTTGAAGAGAAATTTGATTTCCATAGGAAAGTTAGGGGATGAGGGTTGTACAGTAACTCTCATAGCAGAATCTTGGAAGGTGACCAAGGGTGCACTTGTTATGGCCAGAGGTAAGAGAGAAGGTACTCTCTATTTGTGTAATTGTGTTACTAACAAATCTCCTTCTATATTATCTACTTTAGATGTGGACGCTAAATTGTGGCACTCAAGGCTTGGCCACATGAGTGAGAAGGGGATGTCAATTCTTAAGTCCAAAGGTATGCTTTCAAATTTAAAAGGCATAGATCTAGAGTTTTGTGAGCACTGTGTATTTGGAAAATAGAAAAGGGTTAGTTTTCTCAAAACTGGGTCTACTAAGAGGAGGCACAAGTTGGAGCTTGTTCACACAGACGTGTGGGGACCAGCTTAGGTTGCTTCCATTGGAGGATCACAGTACTATGTATCTTTCATAGATGATGCCACAAGGAAGGTATGGATCTATTGTATTAGGAGAAAATTTGATGTATTTGATACTTTTAAGGTTTGGAAAGCTATGGTTGAGAATGAAACAGGTAAAAGATTAAAGTGCTTGAGATCAGACAACGGTGGTGAGTTCTACAGTCATAAGTTCAGAGATTATTGTTACATGCATGGAATCCATAGGCAAAGGACGGTTCCAAGGACACCTCAGCAGAATGGTATTACTGAAAGGATGAACAGGACAATAATGGAGTGTGTAAGATGTATGAGATTGCATGCTGGTTTGCCCTTACAGTTTTGGGCACAAGCTGTTGACACTGTAGTGTACTTGATTAACAGAGGACCCTCTACAGCTCTGGATGGTGGTATCCCAAAAGAGGCATGGACAGGTAAAAAGGTTGATCTCTCATATCTCAAAGTTTTTGGTTGTGAAGCCTTTGTGCATATAGATAAGGAAAATAGAAAGAAGCTTGATGCTAAGTCTATGAGATGCACGTTTATTGGCTATGGCTCAGATGATTTTGGTTATAGATTGTGGAATCTAGAAACTAACAAGGTAATCAGGAGCTGTGATGTTGTTTTCAACGAAAGAGTGATGTATTGTGATCAGCTAAGGAAGTTGAATCAGTTTGAGTAGAGCAATGGTGAATTAGATGAGGTGAAAGTCCAAGATGAGCTCGTGGGAAAGAGAAATAATCACTTACAAGAAAACACAGAGACCGACGTCGGCAGGACAGAAACCGGCATCGGCCATACAGAGATCGACGTCAGCCGTAAAAGTACCGAGGTCAGTCAGGCAGAACCGACGTCGGCCAGTAACAGGTCTACAGATGACCGAGGTCGGTCACTGTTAGAGAATTTGGGTGGACAGCATGTCGTAGATGAGTCTCAGACACCCATCAGGAGGTCAGAAAGGGTGAGTAAGCCTCCAATTATATATTCTCCTTCTTTATATTATTTATTGCTAACTGATGGTGGAGAACCAGAGAGTTTTGAAGAAGCAATACAGGTGGAGTCCAAGAGTGAGTGGGAGCGTGGCATGGTTGAGGAGTAGAGTCCCTAAGAGAGAACCAAACATGGGATTTGGTTGAATTGCCTGCTGGTAAGAGAACACTTAAGAACAGATGGACCTACAGGTTGAAAGAAGGCGAGAATGGACAGATGAGATACAAGGCCAGATTAGTGGTAAAAGGATTTGCACAAAAGCCAGGTATTGACTTTGGTGAGATTTTTTCTCCAGTTGTTAAAATGACTTCAATAAGGGTTGTATTGTCTTTGGTTACTTTTGAGGATTTGCATCTTGAGCAACTAGATGTTAAGACAACGTTTCTTCACGGAGACTTGGATGAGGAAATTTATATGGAACAGCCAGAAGGATTCGAGGTCAAGGGTAAGGAGAAGTTTGTGTGAAGGTTGAAGAAAAGCTTGTATGGCCTCAAGCAAGCTCCTAGGCAATGGTACTTAGAATTTGACAGGTTTATGACTGAGCATGGCTACAGTAGGTGTCAATTAGACCATTGTGTGTATTTCAAGAGATTTGATAATGGTAGATATATTATTCTATTGTTGTATGTAGATGACATGCTAGTTGCAGGGTCTCACATGCAGGATATCTCAGAGCTTAAGGTGAAATTAGCTCAAACGTTTGCTATGAAGGATTTGGGAGCAGCAAAGAAAATCCTTGGCATGAGCATTAGGAGAGACAGGAAAAATCACAGGTTGATATTATCTCAAGAAGATTATGTGGACAAGGTGTTGAAATGGTTCAATATGCAGGATGCTAAACCGGTAAGCACACCTTTGGCTGGACATTTTAAGTTAAGTAAAGAACAATGTCCTAATTCATATGAAGAGGTAGAGTACATGAGTAAGGTTCCATATTCTTCCACAGTAGGGAGTTTGATGTATGTAATGGTGTGTACTAGACCGGATATTGCCCAAGCAGTGGGAGTGGTAAGTAAGTATATGGCCAATCCAGGTAAGGAACATTGGAAAGCAGTTCAGTGGATCCTTAGATATCTGAGAGGAACCAGCAGTAGGCACTTGTGCTATGGAGGTTCAGATACTTCTCTACATGGCTATGTAGATTTAGATATGGCAGGTGATTTGGATGGCAGGAGGAGCACTACAGGTTATGTTTTTACTGTAGGTGGAATGGTGGTTAGCTAGATATCTAAGTTGCAGAAGGTTGTTGCCTTGTCAACTACAGAAGCAGAGTATATTGTAGCCACAGAAGCTAGCAAGGAGATGATATGGATGACACGGTTCATGGATGAGCTTGGTAGGGAGCATGAGAGTTGTAGATTGTACAGTGATAGTCAGAGTGCAATCCATTTGGCCAAGAATTTGGCCTTTCATTCAAGAACAAAGCACATACAACTAAGGTATCACTTCATACGACAGGTATTGGAAGATGGTGAGTTGAAGCTAGAGAAAATCCATACAGATAGGAATCCTGCTGATATGTTAACAAAGCCGATTACAAAGGAGAAGTTGAATCTTCATTCAAATTCTATTGGTCTTCATGACTGAGTTGAAGATAGGAGGAGCTAGAAGATGTTGCTGTACAGGTACTGGTGCATCTGTTTATCTCCAAGTGGGAGATTGTTAGGGTGTGGAGCTAAAAACTTCACCAAGGAGCATAGTTTATCAGGTTCAGGTTTACACAGACACTGGCATCGGTCAGGAGTGACTGACATCGGTCACAGGCAGTTGTAGAGATGCCGACGTCGGCAGAAGGTTGGCCGACGGCAGTCACAGACAAGCGGCAGGAACCGACGTCGGTTACCTGCGTGTCCAGAAAGCTATTTTCGTGGACAGAAGCAAGTGTTTGCATGATAAGTTTGAGTTGTGGACTCAAGCTCACATCTCTATTGTTAGCATTACTATTTTTAGAGCCCTTGTTCAAGTGGCTTAACTGCTTGTTGGTTGTACATGCTCAAGTCTCCTAATTCTATATGTAGCATTAGATCTTCTTAGCCTAGTAGTAGTTTGTAGTGAATTATTGTAATTCAATGTGTGAGAAGAATAGTACAGAATTGAATCAATCCAGGCTTGTTGGAGTTGATTTTTCTTGAGAGAGAGCTCTTGAGGAATTGAGTTCTATTGAGAGATCTATGCACCTAGGAGAGGTGTGGAAGAAAGAAGCTTTCTTCAATCGTATTCCTTTGTAAAGAGTTTTGTTAATACAAGTTTTCAGGGTGTTTTCTTGTATCTCTTGTTCTTGCTATTATCATTCTAATTACTTGTCAATCTGGTTTAGTTCCGCATTTATTGCTATTACTATTGTAATCTATTGTTGGATTGATCCCCCAACATTAAGACCTCCTAATCCATATCCAATGTCTGTATCAATCCATGCATCTATAGAAAAAATATGCCATGTATTGTAAATCTACCTGTGGGTGCCTATGAGTTGGGTCTTAACTCAAATTTTCCCTATTTTAAAGATTGGGAATCTCACTCTCTTGAAGGTCTATGAAGGCTTATGGATGATGTGGAGGACCTCCTATGACCTTGATCTAAAATAAAACGTGTCCATATATCTCTGTAAACTTGAGTAAAACCTCTTAAGAACCTTCAATTTCACACAAATATTCATGTTTGAAATTTGATTTTACTCTTTGCTTGAAATCAATAATATTTGTCCATGAATGGACCTTCTTAGCAATGAATAATGCTAAAAAATACTTAATAAATAATGAAACCTCCATAATCATGCTTGATATGAAATAATTTTGTGTTGATAAAGATACCTTTCCACATTGAAAGATGTGAAATACATCTAATGTAAAGAGGAAGGAAAATAAGACATTAAATTCACTTTAATTCCCTTTGGCATGAATTAGTGGATGTTATATGGGTATTTTGTTGTTATGTGGTTTTATAAGACACTAGAAAAAGGTTATTTCTCTCCAAAAGTGACTTGAATAGGTTAAATTATGTGACACTATGAAATTTTGTAACCTCTTATGCCCTTTGTGGCTCTATTTGAATGTGTTTATGACCTGAGTATACCTAAAAAGGACTCTTTTTACCCTTTTTCCTTCATGAATTGAACCTTTTAGGACAACCTTGTCCTTTTTCATGAAATGACATAATTGTAATTTTGATCAAGGAATGCATTACCTCAGTTTGAATACCTTTAACCATGCAATTATATCTAACAAGATGAAACAAGACTCAAACAAGGCTTTAAGAAACAAACTATGCATTGAGGACTCACCTAGAGACTTGACACTAACCATGGCTCATGCCAAAGAGTGAAAGACTCCTTCAAGGTAGTTATAAGTAAAATAATCCATGAATACCTAGCATTGAACGTACCTATCCATCATGAGGTATGTATAATGGAGAGCACTTGACTAATCTTACAAAAAAATTAATCTCCCAAAGCTAGTAGATGCTTTAAGACCATGGGAGGCTAGAAGAGCCAACATCCCTTATCCCTATGCATGCAATATTTTTTGTCAAATAGTTTAACATGTTCATTTAATTTTGTCCCTTGTCCCAAGGTGTGAAATATTTTATTGGTACGTGAAAAATTTAAACATATCTATTGCTTTAAACACTTGGCCTTATGTATGCTTAGTATGTGAAAAATTTAAACATTTTATATTACTTATGTCTCTTGGTCCATGTGTTTAATATTTAATTGTGTGACATCTAAACATATCCATTGCTTTTGTCCCTTGGAATTATGTGTGTGATTTTTTCATGTATGCATAGAATTTGAATATGTCCCTAGGCTTTATGTGTAGATTTATGTGTTATTCTCATTATTCTTGTTGAATTTGACTAGTGGTGCCATGATCTATATAATTCAATTTTGCTACATAGGCCAAATCAAAGGAAGTTACTTTATTGCATGCCTTATTGATATATATATCTATGCATAACACTTGTATGCGTCACATGAAATATGTTACATATATGTTTAAATGATAATTACAGTCTATGATAAGATAATATTCCCATGTTGACATAATTACACATGATTCTATATTTATCACATGATATTGTTAACTATTGTTTTGATATGAGTGACTTGTAGGCTACATCCCTCATTTCAAAAGGGGAAATTATAGTGAACTTGTCTTAGATGTCTAATCCTCCATGAGATAGAAAAAATTATATTTGGGGACAATACAAAATTAAAAGATACAAAAAATAGGTTTCTAAGATTCAAAATATAATTAAATTCAAAAATAAAATGCTATGACAGAGTACAAAATTCAAATATTTAAATTAATTCATAAATTAAGCACATGATTTATATTTCCACATCAAATATAGATAATGTATGAATATGCCATATATATGCACTCACTTTACAAGAAACTTGGAGTATATGTTCATACACACTTGAAAGCATATGAATGGGTATATGAAAAATATTTATAAAATAAAAATTATATGTTTTCAAATGTAATTACAATTGATCATATTGACGATGGCATACCATATCATTTGACATAGATTTAGGGGGAATGATATTTTTAAAGAAATTTTATATATTTTCAAAATTTAAAAATTCAAGATATTGGTTTGTGAAAATATAAAATAAAATATAATTCATATATTAAAAGGCAAATGTCCATTTTTTTGTTTGTTCCATAATAGGCAACATTCACATGGAATCATTAAATTATATAGAATATCAACATCTTATCTCATATTTAAGAATTAGAAGTATAGAATATTATAATTATGAGTAATCATATATCTAAATAATTGAGCTCCTTTGGATAAACATCCATGAGTAAGGGGTATCCATGACATCAAAGTCACCTAGGGCACGATCCTAGATTTAATCATTTGACTCTTCGTGCCAAGTACCTAGATGGATTTTTACCCTATTGGATTGATATAAACAACCATCATCCTCACTAGTCAGACTACAACCCTATTTAAATCTATTGTAAATTATTTCATTATGGGGTCACTAATATTATTTATTCATTTTCAATCATGCAAGTAGAATATAGATCTATCTATAGCAATGTGATTCATTATGTTACAAGTAATGTATGATCCAGTCTAGTGACATTCAATAAATACTTGGAATTACTTATAGAGAACCCATTATCTAGTTTCATATTCTATTATGGGTTATGTAAATTCAAGTATTATGATAATAAACAACTTTCTCATTAGTTTTAACAAACCCATCATGATTCCACCTTATTTGGATTAGTACATTAGGTACTTTTCCCTATTAATGAGAGTTGGAGAATGCATCTTTCCAAATCAAAGGATTGATAAGTTATTAAAAATTAGGACTTGATCCCTCTTAATTCACTAATGGTTCAAACCTAAGGAACCATTATCTAAGTGATTTAATATGGGGGCACATTTATCCAATGCTTCACCATATTTTACAAGTTAAAAAGTAATGTGGTTTCATCTCTATATAGGTGTACTCCTTCCTTAATCTCTTTTAAATTTTGAAAATTTAAAGTTTTAATTTTTTAAAATTTTCAAATATGAATAATGAATACTTCATGTGTTATTACACGATTTGTTAAATTTGAGTTCCCTTCATAATTGGAGTTTCCTATCAAAGACAAAGTGTGTTATAGACATTTAGATATTTTTTATCCTTCACTCTATAAATTCCATTACTAGAATAAAAAAGGGGAAAATGTAGATACCTAAATTTGGTCACATTTTTTTGAAAATTTTAATTCTTGACACATCTAAAATAATTTGACTTATGTATACACACAATATTTTTAAACTTTATCATTTATTGATGACTTCTCTCTTGTAAGAATCTATTGAGTTTCAATATCTCTAAGTGTATGCCTTAAAGGGTGAACTAAGAAAGGGGTAGGAAGACCTTTGGCATTTCGCAATATTGTTGGTCCCTATATTATTACCTAAAAACCATTATAAGTTACTTCTATCCAATTCCTTAAGCAATTATAACCTTTTTATCCATCCCTCTAATAAATTCACCTTCTAAAATAACCCCAAAATAAGTAAACACCCATTTTATTCATTTTCATACTATGTCATCCCGGTCAATCTTGTTAGTGATTAAACACATATTATGGTATTGTGTCAGCCCTATCAACCTAGTCTAAGACCTAATAGTTACTTTTTATACCTAATAAGATGGATTTGGCTAACCTTGTTAGTAAATTCCTAAGAGCATTTAGGGTCAATTATTTTCTATAAATGCCCCCTTTACTTCCTTTCAAAAGAGAGGAACATTCATTTTCATATCAAGTTATAGCTCATAATTATACTATTTCTACATTTAAGGAGTAGTTTATTAAGGTTTTGTCTTGGAGGGAAATAAGCTTGTCTAATAGGAAAGTGTTGGATGTAGAGTAGGAGTATTTTATTATGGAGATGATTTCTATAGTTTGATCCTTACATATCCACAAAACCTCTTGTAAATCACCATTGTCTAAAGGATAGATTTATACATGACAAGTTCAATTCAAGGTGAGTATTTCTAAATTTTATTATTTCATTTGGTAGATAAATATTTAAAAATGTAATAGGATGAATGTTACACTCCTTGTTTAGTTTACCTACACATCAACTTGAGTAGAGTTATCTTTGCATGTTTTGTTTTGTTTGTTGTTAACTATCTGCCTTTGTTACAGAATATTTAGTGAGCATTATATTACATTTATTTTATGTATTATAGGCCTAGCTACGATTATTATATAATGTATTTTTCCTAGAGGATTTTGAACCCTCTCCTTTTTTGTTATGTGGAAAGAAATCCCTTAGTTAGATATAATGGATCTCAATTGGTCATGTCCCAATATAAATAGATATGTAATGAATTATTTGGTAATATTACCTTCTTCAAGATTGGAATCCAATAAGTAGGAAAAGTTGTATATCCATCTTAATTATTTACATACATTCCAGTGAACTTGATGTGAATCTAACTCTTGCAATTTTTAATTTTTCATTTATAGTTAACTAGATCAAGTCTATCCATCTAGTTTTATATTTTGTGTAGGTTTTCAACTAGATCTAACCTAATGATTATGTTTTATCTTATGTGCATAGGTTTTCCAACTAGATTGAGCCTATCAATCAAGTTACATCTTCTATGTGTAGGTTTCCATATTGGTCAACCATCTCAATCCAATTCTATTCTCTATGAGTAGGGTTTTTATTTTTAGCCAACTTGATCAAACTAATCGATCCAATCATTTATTCTACCTTATGTGCCTAAGTAAATCGACCTACTCATGCTTTTATTTTCTATATTTTAGTTTCAACTAATGAAATTGATCTGATTGATCTAGTTTCATTTTTCCTATTATTTATCAATTACATTTAGATTAGATTGGCTATCTTGATTCTATTTAATACCATTTTTTTCTACCTTAACAAGATGAAAAACTTGCTTGGATCACCCAGTCAAATAGAAATTTAGAATTTTTTTAAAAAAAAACTACTAAATCAACCTAGTTGATCTTGTTCTATATTCCACATTCACTCTTAATATCTTAGTATTTATATTCTTCTAGTTTAAATAAAATTTCATTTCTTGCCTTTTAGTTAAAAATTCAAACTATGTATTTTTTCCCTTAGTTTTTTAATTTTGTAAAATTGTACTCACGTAATCAACTAGATCGATTAGCTCAATCTAGTTTTGTGCCTATTTTCTTCCATAAAACTAAGTTGACTTGGTTTATTTTGTTTGTTTGGGATTATTTTTCAATATATTGAGTCATCTAGATTGATTCTTTTTTATATTATTTGTAAAACTAGATCAACCTACTTGATCTTATTCTATATGTTTCATTTTCTAGCATAAGCAATTAAAATTAACCTTTATTTTCATAGTAATTATAAATAACTTTACTTTTTATTTCGATTATTATTTATTTAATTTCAAAAATTACAACTTGGTTTTTGACAAAATTATTTTTTGCATTTATTTTCATCTTACTTGGATTTCTCTAAAAATCATGTATCGATAGTTTTAAAACTACTTAGCTATTATATTAAGGGCACCATGATATTATGCTTACCATCCTTGTCTATCATTTAAATATATCATGGAATGAGGGGCTTTCCCAAATACTCATAGCCATAGTATATACCTAAACACAATATTTAGTTTCCACATACCTCATGGTATTTCAAAAACTCCTAAGATTTCCATTTGTATTGAACCTTAGTAATACATATATCCATTTGATTATGTGGTGAATTGGTTAGTGGTTATAACAAAGAAGTTAATTCCATTTTACCCTTTAAATGATTTTAGTGGGATATAATAATGTAATTTCTTCCATATTTATTGCTTTAAAACATTATGCCGCCACTATCCAATGGACAAGCCAGTATATTTGGAGGCCTACATTATTAAACACAACCTTTAGTAAAAATTATTGGTATTTGTTTTAGATAATTATTTATCATCTAAATTACATTATTTTTTCTTTTTGTTTTCCATTCTATGTCATATTGTAGACTATATTAGCCAATGTTGATACAAGTTATGTGTTGTGTTTTTTTACTAGATCAACTAGTTCGATCTAGCTGTCTATGTGTTTAACTTTACTTCTATATTTAAAAATAAATAATCCAACTGTAAGGTATTAAGAAAAAATACATATTATAAAACTAAATCAGCTATATAAATCCATTATATCTTTTGATCATCTTGATTTTCTAACTAGATTGACCAGTTTGACCTAGTCTATTTACAAACTATTTTGTTTTCCTAATTTTCCAACTAGATTAACCAGCTCAACCTAGTTATTTTATAAACTATTATATTTTATTAATTTTATAATTATATCAACCAACTGGACCTATTATTTTTACATACTCTTATGTTTTCTTGATCTTCCTACTAAATCAACCAACTTGACCTTGTCTATTTATAGGCTATTCTATTTTCTTACTTTTTTAGCTAGATTGAGTAGCTCGACCTAGTTCGTTTACATATTATTATATTATCATATTTCTATAAATAAATTGATCTAGATATTTATATATTATTCTATTATCTTATTATTCCAACTAGATCAACCAACTCAATCTCATTTATTTTCAGCTTCTAGATTTTCATTTCTCTAGAAAGAGTATAGATAAGCTTTTCATCATACAACATATGTTTGATGAAGCTACACAATAAAATAAAAATAATTTGATGAGTCTTAATAATATTCATAAATACTCTAATTCAAATATACTATATCATATGGTAGATAATCTTAGTCTTATAAATATCCACATTACGACTAGAACAACCAACTATGGGATTCCTCCATATTCTACTTCTCTTAATCCTTTATTCCTACAAATGGTAAGTGATAAAAGTGATATTTAATATATGGAATAAATTATCCTCTTAATAAATGAAAACCTTAAACATTGGGGTAAATATCCCATAGTCATTTATAACCTCATGATGGGACCTCACATTAGATAACCCCATTCACCTTCACCTAGCTTTGATATAGGATTTCGGGTAAGTTATTATAACTTTTGTCACATATTTATCTTATCTCATCCATTATTATAATAAAATGACATTATATTTCATGCCTTCTTCATCCTCCATGTGAACCATTTCTATAAATATGGTTGGCATAAACTTTAGTGGATCTACTCTTAATACCCACAATAATACTCAAATCCATGAAACTACGAGTGCATCTCAAGATACTAGTGCATCTCAAACTCTCAATGCCTCAGATAATTCTAATGCATCCGATGCTACTTCCACTATTCAAAATACCAATAACCCTAATCAATTTTTATTACAATATTTAAATCAAATGGCTAGTTTTCAAACTAATAGTGAAAATCAAATGATGTAAATGCAAAATTAGACAATGCATTTCCAAAATCATTGTCAACATATTCAATGGGGGGTGAAAAACTCTAGTGACCCCCATTTCCCTTGGAGATTCACATGGTAATATAATATCACAAGCTCCACTTCTTAAAAAGGCTATTAAACACTTAAAAAATGAACCTATAGTTCCTCAAATAATAAACATTG
Organism: Torreya grandis; assembly: GCA_037957365.1. NCBI lineage: Eukaryota > Viridiplantae > Streptophyta > Pinopsida > Cupressales > Taxaceae > Torreya > Torreya grandis. The sequence continues at coordinate 6,920 of JARHVA010004292.1, read as the reverse complement.
ACATAGGTGGCATAGTTCCCACTATCACTTATAACAAATCCAATTATCTAGTCTTGCATTTGAAATTTTTTGGAAACCTATACAAATATTAGGTTAAAATTAATAATTTCATCTCCACCAAGATCCTAGATAAAACCTTTTTAGGTGACACTCTAGATTCCTATAATCAACTCAATACTCACTTTATCTCTAGCTTGTAAGATTTAGTCAATGCATTAGTTCAATAATTCCAAACTAGTGATCTTCCTAAAAATAATCTAGATCATTTTATTAATTTCAAATAATTAGAATCTAAAACAAAAAAAATATTCACCAAACTGTGGAAAGCCTTATCTAATAAATCTAAGCATAACATGTCTAATGATGATCTATTTCATTTATTCACTAATACTCTTCACTCCAAATTATAATATCGTGTGAGGATTCTTTCTCCAAAATATTTATATGAAGCCCTTGAGCAAGCTAAACATCATGATTTATTTAGACAATAATTAGAACCTTCTTAACCTCTAACAAGGACCCAATTCTTATAAAATATAAAAATAGACATATAACCAATGATGTTGTTATGGAGCCTATTATTTAATCACCAATTTTTAAAAATTCTCATCCTAGTTATATATTTTCTCAAGTAAATATTGTAGATATCCATAAGCTAATTTCCTTTACAAATATTCAAAAGCATCTTCCTTGACCTTCATTATTATATCTTTATCCTACTCACCCTACCAAAAATTGGTATGATTCACTAAAATTATATTGGTATCATGCAATTTTGGGCCACTCTCATGAAACTTGTCACTAATTAAGAAAATTTGCTATGGACTATCTTCATGGAACTAATTTTGATCATGAATCCCTCATATGTGCATGTCAAAAATCTTATGAATTAGTAGCTAGAACCCTAATAGAATCCTGACATACATGGATCCTAACTTATGAAGCAGCAACTAGAACCTTAATGGGATCCTAATACACATGTATACACTACCAATAATGCTGAAAGTTTTGTGGATCCTAACATACATGATAATAATGTTGTTAATATGAATAATATGTAGAAATTAGTTTCCTATATTGGTCATTATACAAATTCCAATTATAAAAAATTCACAAAGTTTCATATTGTACAAGATTATTACCCATCTCATCTCATGAAATTAGGGAAATCAAAATCAATTCCAATAAATTCAACAATCTCACAGGTGTCAAATCCAACAATATAGCTATACAATAACTAACATATTACTAATATAAATTATACTCTTCCTCTAACTAAGACACCTCACTCAAAAATCCAAAAATATTGTATCATTGTTACTTATTCCTCTCAAACCAAGAAATAACCAATTATTCAACCACATCATCTAAGAAAACACAATCAAATATAATCGATCAACCCACATTAACTAAAACTCAATTGAATACCCCTTACTAACATCAATATAAATATACTTCCACTACACCCTCAAAGGACTTACTTCAACACTATGCACCTTTATCCAATTAAATTCTAAATAAATATGACAAATGGGATCCTATAGACAAACTTTCACATATCACATCTCAAGTACATTCATTAGAATTCATGATAATTTATCCTCATCATCATAGTCATCTAATTTAACTTATATTTGAAATTAACTTCCCTCATACCCCACCTATGGAATAATAATCTAATTTATCAGGGTTTGAAGCTTTCATCCTTCATTAGTGTAAAGAAATTCTATCCATGTTGATGAAATGGTAGATACTACTCTTTCACTCAAACTCCTTATCTATTCAATGATTCCTAATGAGATTTTGATTCATGTGGATGATACTCCATTATTAATTAGTGTTCAAATAGGATATATTAAATTCAAGCATGCACTAATTGATGAAGGTTCAATAACTTCTGTGGCTTTCCTTGATTTTATT
>JARHVA010004291.1:1575000-1623593 GCA_037957365.1 Torreya grandis | reverse complement strand
AATTTTAGGTATATTCTAAGATTTTGGTAGTTACTCATGTTTATTAATCTTTTTGTTGGGCCCCTTACAGATCTTCTTATGATAAATTGGCAAACATTTTAAATAATTTTCTTTGGGCTAATTCTAAATTTTTTTGAGGGTATCTTAGCCTTGTTTGGGATATTTGTTGTCTTCCTCATAATAAATGTGGTATAGGTCCAAGTGTTTTTTAAGAGCCCCTAGGAAAAATCCTTAGGTAATTTTTTTAAAAATATTGAAAAGTCAATTTTGAAATTGAGACGAATCAAAGGGAAAGTATTTTCGTTAGGAAGGCAATTCATATGTGCCATTTTTATAAAGCTTGGACACTAAAGTCTAAAGAGTGTCTTGTCCTAGTAGACATCATCTACTGATGCAAACAAAATAGGCCAAACTTTTGATATGTAGATCTGTTTGAGCTCTTCCATGTGCCAAAATGATCATCTCAAAAAGTTTCTTGTTGCCAAATTTTTATTATAGTTTAGAGGCATTTTTTAATTTTGAATCTTTTTGGAGGCCAAACAAGACCATCTGAGGGTCTGAAATTATAGTTTAATGATTTTTTGGGACTTTTTTTTTAAAAAAAAAATTTGCATATTCTTATAACTAGACATGAACTTCATTTAAAATTTATCCTATAGACTAATTTTAATGTTTAGAATATTTTGGTATCATTTTAGAGTTGTACACACTCACATGCGAAACATACTAAAAACAACAACTATTAAAAGTAAATTTTTTTGTTAAAGTTTAGTTTTTTTTCAAATTTTTGCATGTCAACTCTAATTTCGAGTTGAGGATTATTTATGCATGGTCCTTTAATTATTTTTGGTCAATCAAAATAAATCAAATATCTAGGTTATTGTTTCACATCTTGGCCTATTGTAATTTTGGTCTTGATAGTAATTTTGGTTCATTATCTGGTATTAGAGCAAGGTTGAATCTTGGAGGAGTAAGAAATGAGGAGATGCGGAGAAGCTATTCAATATATGAACTGAAATATACAAGAGATATAGATGCATGTGAAACAATTAAAAAAGGTTATCACCAATCAGAGAATAAGACAAGGTGGTGATAAAGCTGAAGAAGACACAAATCATGATGAAGAAATTCAACAAGAAGAAGAACAATAAGATTAGCAACCATCAATGAAAGAGAGGATGGTTTAATATTTATAAGGAATAAATGAGGGAATCAAATTTGATGTTCCAAATTATGGAGGCAAATTAAAATAAGAGGAGTTGATAGATTAGATGAATAGCATGAAAAAGTTCTTCAAGTGGAAGACTATGAGAGTAGACAAGAAAGTAAAGTTTGCATGCACAAAATTGAAAGGTTATGCAATGATTTGATGGGATTTCATATAGAAAAAGAGATAGAGAAAAGGTAAAGAGAATATTAATTCATGGAAAAATATGGAGAAGAAGCTAAGGGATAAATCTCTTCTTGTGGATTATACACAAACCCTATATAGAATATTCCAAAATTTGAGACAAAAAGATCACAGTATACAAGAGTATACAGATAAATTTTATAAGCTTTTCGTATGAGTGGAGCATGATGAAAAAGAAGAGAAGATGGATTCAATGTACGTAAATGGTTTAAAAATTACTATTCAAGATGAATTAAGCATGCATAGAATAATTAACATGGAAGAGACTTATCAATTAGCTTTGAAGGTAGAAGAAAAACAAAATAGATAGAATTTTAAAAGAACATCTCTTGGTCTAAGAAGAGGTAGATCCCCTATAATAAGGGAATGAGGTGGGTTTAATACCACTAGAGGTGGGTCTAATATTGATATAGGTTAATCACCACGTGGTGCAGAAAGTCAAGATGAGAATATGCAAGGGTTTAAATACCAATAAAGAGGTTGAAGGTTTCAGAGAGGACGAGGTTATGGTGGTGCTAGAGAATGGTTCCTAAATCAGTATAGTTCTTATATTTTTTATAGATGTGGATAAGAAGGGCACATGTAATTTGAGTGTCCGCATTATCAAGATCAAGAAAGGAGGCAAGAGGATCACCCAAGAGTGAATCTATTTGAGGCTAAGATAGAAGAAAAAAATACTAGAATCATACCAGTAAATGTTTGAGAAAATATCATGATGAGAAGAACAGTAATCTCTCCAAGGAAGGAATAAGTGCAGAATAAAGAAGGTGGTGATACATGGCTATGATCAAGCATTTTTTGAGAAAGATATACTTCGGGTGGAAAGGTATGTAAAATAATTATAGATGGTGGTAGTTTTTAAAAATATGGTTTCTAAAGAAATGATAAAAAAACTACATTTACAATGTGAAAATCATCCTAATCCTTATCAAATTTCATGGCTTAAGAAAGTGAATGAAGTTATAGTAGATAAAAGGTGCTTAATCAAGTTTTCTATAGGAAAAAACTTATAATGATGAAATATGGTATGATGTTATTCTAATGAATGCATGCCATGTTTTATTGGGGAGACCATGGAAATTTGATAGGAAAGTAATTCATGAAGGAGCAAAGAACATGTACACTTTTTGGAAAGGTGATACAAAGGTAGTTTTGTTACCTTGTAAAGAGGAAGAGAAGGCAAAAATCATGCTCTCTACTAAATAATTTATCCAAGATATGAAGGTGGCAGGTTGTTATTATGTATTAGTAGTAAATAATCAAGACATAAAAATGGTGTAAATACCAATAGAAGGAACAAGAGTGTTGAAATAATATGCAGATGTTATGCCTATTGAGTTACCAGATGGTTTACCACCAAAGAAAGATATTCAACATCACCTTGATTTGATTCCAGGATAAGCTCTACCCAATCAAGTAGATTATAGGATGAGTCTAGTATAACATGCATAATTAAATAAATAGGTTATTGAATTGTTAAAAAATAAATTGATAAGGGAGACTATGAGTTCATGTGCAACACCAGTGTTGCTAACTCCAAAGAAAGATGGAGGATGGAGAATGTGTGTGGATAGTATATTAATTAATAAAATTAAAATAAAATATAGATTTTTTAAACCACATATAGATGATATGATGGATGTGCTTGCAAGAGAAAAATATTTTATCAAGATTGATCTAAGGAGTGGTTATTATCAGATTCAAATCTGTGAAGGGGATGAGTGGAAAACAACATTCAAGACTAGGGATGGCTTATATGAATGGATGATGATGCCCTTTGGACTATCTAATGCATCCAACACATTTATGAGGATGATGAATATAATCCTATGAGAATATATTGATAAGTTTGTGGTTATTTATATTTGATGATATTTTGATATTTAGTAAGACTAAAGAAGAATTGTTACAACATTTGAGAACGGTACTAGATTTGTTAAGAAAGGAGAAGCTATATGCAAATTTGAAGAAGTGCAAGTTTATGTAGAATAATTTGGTATTTTTGAGATTTGTAGTTTCAACAGATGGTGTGAGAATGGATGAAGAAAACATAAAGGCAATTGTTGAGTGGCCTATTCCAAAAAGCATTATAGAGGTAATAAGTTTCCATGGTTTAGCAAATTTTTATAGAAAATTTATTAAAAATTTAGTATTGTGGCACCAATAACATATTGCATGAGAGGGAAGGAATTTGCATGGACTAGAGTAGACATATAAAGCTTTGAATTTTTGAAGAAGAAGATTACATAAAGACCAATTTTTAGCATTAATGGATTTTAAGAAAGTGTTTGAGGTTGATTGTGATGCTTCATTTATGGGAATTGGTGATGTGTTGAGTCAAGAAGGAAAGCCAATGGCATATTTCAATGAGAAATTTAATGAGGTAAGAACAAAGTATTCTACCTATGATGTTGAACTATATGCAATTGTATAAGCATTAAAACATTGGAGGCATTACCAGGTGCCTAAGGAGTATATCCTATTTATAGATCATGAGGCTTTGAAGTATGTGAATACACAAAATAAGTTGATTAGTAGACATGCAAAGTGAGTATCTTTTTTTCAAGGGTATACTTTTGTGTTGAAACATAAATCAGGAAAATAAAATCAAGTAACTGATGCATTGAGCAGGAGAGTAGCATCATTAACTACTACGGTAAGTAAAGCAGCTGGATTTGAAGCTATTAAAGAATTCTATGATACCGATCCATATTTTGGTAAGGTAGTTGAGCAGTGCAAGAATCCATTAATATGTGGGATAGATACTATTGATGGTGAGTATCTTATACAAGAAGGTTATCTCTTCAAAGGGAAATAATTATGCATTCAATTTGAGTCTTTATGAGACAATATAATAAGAGAATTACATATTGGAGGTTTGGATGGACATTTTAGTAAGACGAAGACAATAGCTTTGGTGGAGGAAAAGTATTTTTGGCTAAATATGAAGAGAGATGTGACAAGGTATGTTTCTAGGTGTAGGATATGTCAAATGGTTAAAGGATATGCACAAAATGCTAGACTATACATGCTATTACCATTTCTAAGAGGACCATGGATAGATTTAAGTACATATTTTGTGTTGGGATTACCAAACACATAGAGAGGTAATGATTTAAGTTTTATTGTTGTAGACAGATTTTTAAAAAGGTTTATTTTATTACATGTAAAAAAACCAGTGATGCCACTAAAGTTACAAAATTATTTTTTAAAGATATTGTGAGATTACATGGTATTCCAAAAACTATTACTTTAGATAGGGACACAAAATTTCTAAGTCATTTTTGGAGGACTTTGTGGAAGAAAATGGGTACAAAGCTACAATTCAATAGTGCATATCACCCACAAACATATGGATAGACAGAATTTATGAATATGAGCTTGAGAAATTTATTGAGATGCATAGTAGTAGAGAATTTCAAGCAATGGGACTTGGTTTTACCACAAGAAAAGTTTGCATATAATAGTTCAATGAAGAGATCAATAGGAAAATGACCATTTCATATTATTTATGGGATAAATCCTATGGGTATTTTAAATTTGGTACAATTAGGAATTGTAAATCAAATTAGTAATGATGCATAAACATTTGTAGAGTACATGCATTAGTTATAAGAAGGAGAAAGAAGATAGTTGCAAGAAAGTAATGAGAAATATAAAGCATCAAAATATGTCAGAATTAGACCCAAGGTATTTGAAGAAGGAGATTTGCCAATGGTTTACTTGAGAAAATAAATATTTTCAAAAGGCACATACAACAAGTTGAAGTAAAATAAAATTGGTCCATGCAAAATTGTGAAAAAAATCAATGACAATTATTATGAGGTGAGTTTATCACAAAATTTTGATATCTCTCTAGTATTTAATGTTTTAGATTTATATGAATTGCAAGGAGAATATGGTGAAGGTGATGAAGATGAAGAAGTAAATTGGCAGTAGTAGGTTCTAAATAAGAAGAAGGCAAAGATAGTGCAGGTTTTAGATATGAAGACAATGAGCACAAGGCAAGGAAATTATAAAAGGTATTTGGTCTAGTGAGAAGGATAATAACAAGAAGACAATAATTAGATTATAGACTGGGAGCTAAAAAAGATTGATAAATAAAAATGCTAGCATTATAATAAGGGCAACTCGTAGGAGCTGAGTTATTTTCAACCAGAGGAGATTGATGTAGAAAAAATAGGCCAAACTTTTGAAAGCCATAACTTTTGATCCATAGCTGCGTTTGAGGTCTTCCACATGCCAAAATAACTTTCTCAAAAAGTTTGTTGCTTTCCTAAGGAAAAATTTCTACTTAGAGGAATTTTTTGAAGTTTTCTAGAGGCCAAATGAGACCATCTGAGGCTTCAAAATTATAGTTTAATAATTTATTTAGGATTTTTTATTTTTAAAAATTGCACATTTTTATAACTGGACATGAACTTCATCTTATATGATAATTTTAGTGTTTAAAATATTTTGGGATATTTTTAGAGCTACACACACTTGCATGTGAAAATTATTAAAAATAACATCTACTAAAAATAGAAGTTTTTATTAGATTTTAATTTTTTTTGAATTTTTACATGTCAACTCTAATTCTGAGTTGAGGCTTATTTATGCATGGTCATGTAATTATTTTGGTCAATCAAAATGAATCAATTTTGAATTATTATTTTAGATCTTGGCCTATTGTAATATTGGTCTTGATAGTAAATTTGGTTCATTATCCATAGGCTTTGGATGTCATCTACATGTTTTGGGCATCATCGACATGCTCTTGACACCATCCATGGGATCTTGATGATGTTTACCAGGTCTAAATGCCATCAACCATGTATAGATGTCATACACTAGGTCTACACACCATCTATTAGGCTTAGACAATATCCACCTAGTCTAGTCGGCATCCCAAAGTCTAGATGATGTCCATGAGGTGTAGACATCATCCATGAGGGCTAGACAATGTCTAATGGGTCTGGATGGCATCTATTGGGTCTAATCACTATTCATGGTATCTGCCAGGCCTAGATGATGCCCACTGAGTCTAGATAGCATTTAGAGGGCACAAATAATGTTTAGGGCTTGTGGATGTTGTCTACAGGGCATGGATGCTATCAAGACCTAATGGACGTCATCCAGACCTAGTGGATGTTATCCAGCCCTAGTGGATAATGTCCATACTATGTGGATAACATCCAAGCCTAATGGATGGCATCCAAGCTTGGTGGATGGCATCCATGCCCTGTAAACACCATCTAAAGCCCATGGATAACATCCACTAGGGGTGGACAATGCCAGTGGTTCATAGACATTGTCCATGGTACATGGATGGATTCTAAATCATGTAGGCATCATCAAATTCTATGGGGGAAGTGTCTAGTCCCTATATATATCCATTGCCCTTTTTATTTTATCCATTTCTTTCATATGCCCAAACCTCTCTCATCCTCTCGACATCTACCCTATAACTCATCATCTATTCTCATTTTTCATTGTCAATGACTTTTAACCCCATATCCTTTACATCTATTTGAAATTTTATCTATAAGAATGTCATTTGCCCAAAAATATTTAGTCTTCTGGAAGATCAAAACACTTACAACGATTGTATTGACCAATGTTGTTTGAGAGGCCTAATTTACTTACCCCACTATGAGATAGAAACCATTTTACTTAACATTCTCGTGTCTAGTTACAAACCCTCCACTGGGGAGTTTTATATTAGCCTCAAATCTTAGACTACTACTTTTGACATTACTCCATATATCAAGTGATTGTTAGGACTACCACACATAAATTTGGATCTTTTGACTACAAAAGTTCTTTTGTCTGATGAAAAATAAAATTTATCTAGAAAATCACTTAGATGTAGATACGTTCACCTTGGTAGGTAATCTTTATCTTATTTTCATTAATTAATATTCAATGTTTTATGTATGATTTTTGAAATTAAATGTCTTAATTATAGATTGTAAATATTTTTTTGCTTCCATTGCAGGTACCCCTAATCATTCAAGAAGGGGTCGTTATGTTTAGAATATAACAAACACATATCTAAAATCCTCATTGAATTTTTCTAGGTGAGGATCATTTTACAAAGAAGATTTGTAGACATCCCCTTCTGAGTTGTAACATACATTGCCTATTCTCTAGGAGGACAAAAATTCTATTAATGTACATTCATTTCCAACAAGATAAGAAATGATTTGGATTGTGCCTTTCAAAGTGATAGTTACAATTTTTTTGTTTTTAATTATATTTTAGGTTTATACTATGAGTTGTACCATGAGCTGACAGGGACAACAACTCCCACAATATTACATGAAAATATGAAATCTAATTCAATGTCCCTTATAGAGTTGGAGGTAAGTTTTAACTTTTAAGTGTACTTCTAAGTCATTAAATTATTATGTTATTAGCTTTTCTAAAATTTAAATACAGCATTTAATTTCATATGTTTCCTTGTTATAGAAAAAGAATCTATATCTATATTCAAAATAGAAGCTAGACTAAACAAATATCATCCTATTGAGGGCTCTAGGTATTCTTAGTCTAATAGAGGTGATGATATAATTTCTGTTGTGGCAACACCATTAACAAGGCATAAGAAAATGTAGAGATCTATATTGCCTACTATTTATAGTTAGAAAGACCCCTTAGGCACATCCCTTGACTTAAATCCAAGTTTGAAATTTTAAAAAAAATTATTTAAATTTGATGTAACAACAAAAAAATTAGAATTATTAATGCCTCATGTCATTTCACAGTGATGTCTGACATTGGCAACATTTCCCATCAACTTGTGGAACATTTACCTCCCATGAAAGGTATTTTACTTCATGTTTGCAATTACGTTGTTTTTATATTACATGAAATTCAATATGTTATATTGAATTTTTGATTATATGAGAATTTGAGTGTTTCACAAAAATTGAAGTTTCAACTTTTCTTCTAACATGTCCACCACAACAAAACATATCATAAAATCAGAGTATGGATCATAAATCTATTGTCTCTGACCTTCAGGTTAACTTCAATTTAATTTTGAGGAAGTTTATTTATTAATTAGTGATGTCATTTTGTATTGCAGGGCAACATTATCTGAGAAGTAGTATGCCACCTCCTCTCCCACTTGTATTGTACAAAAGAGGGTAAATAGTTTACCAATGCCAATAGGTAGTAGGGGAATGAATTTTCATATAAAAACCTCATATTTCCCTAATTTTTCTATGGGTGTAGTGTCTGGTGGTGCCATGACACTTTTATAAAACATTGATCTTGATGATGCTTTCCTTGAGGGTATCAATTCTATGCTTGTGGACAAATTTGTTACGTATAATATTATTCAGGGATCTCAATTCCAAGTTTACAAAAAAATAGTTGGATGTGGTTCTTCTATTTCACCACTTGAACTAGGGAATGATGAGGAACAATATCTTGATGGATTAACATCTTTTCCATTGAATAATCTTATTGCAAATAATGCTTTTGCTTTGTTAGATGACATTGTATAGACTAATTTGAAAGTTTTAAAAATGTGGGAAATTTGGGGAAAGTCTTTGGTAAAAGAAATTAATGAACATTATCACAACCATTCCCAAAGATATTATTTATATATTTTGGTTCAAAATGATCAGCCCAAAATTGATGTGTTAGTGAATCAAGCTGAACTGGGATCCATTTCTATGGCCAATCCCTATAATTATAATATTTTAGATATTATGATTAATAGATTGGAAAATTTGAATATAGAGGCATAGGCTTATTATAACAAATGGGAAAGAAACCAAAATATTTATCTCCTTGCCAATGTAAAGAGGGATAAAGCTTTGGTAAGTAATTACTTATTTATTCATTTTTATCGTAATTTTGTCATTTTTATCTAACCAAATTTATTTTCTAAATTATATATTATTTAGATTATAACCTAAATAATGAAGTACAAGTACTAAATATTCATCTAGAAAAGGCATGAAAAATTTTAAATGCACAAAATGCATTTAAAGAAAAATTTGTGCTAGTCAACAAATAGAATAACACATAGAGGAGGATAATCAAAGAGCATAGAATGGATCCATATGTTCTTCTCAAGGAGAAAACAAATGAGGATTCATTTATCTTATCATTAGGAGATGCAATGTATGAAGAAAGATCAATAGTTACAAATATTAATGCTGCAACTGAGAAACTTGTTAAAGGTGTTTTACATTCAGATTCGAGGAAGGGAGAAGCTGAGGCAATAAGATCTGCATATGAATAAAAAACTAAAACTCATGTGAAATGATATCTTTTCATTTCATCTCTCTGTTTAGTGGAAATGGGTCAAGAAATTTGTAATTGATGTTTTTATATATGTTATGTTGAAACTTAAAACTTTGAAAGTTCATATTGTAAATTGAAGTTTGCAAATTTAGATATAAGTCTCTGTTTTTATTTATTATGGACATTTTATTAATGCCAAGTTAATTTTTTGCATATTTATATATGCTATGTTGAAATTGGAAAGTTTATATTGTAAATTAAGGTTTTCAAGATTAAATTTAAGTCTTTATTTATATTTTATTCTGGGCATTTTATCCATGTCAAGTTAATTTTGTATATTTATATATGTTATGTTGAAACTGTAAAGTTTATATCGTAAATTAATGTTTGAAAGATTAAATTTAAGTCTCTATTTATATTTTATTTCATGCATTTTATTCATTATGAGTTTACTCTGTGCATTTTCATTTACATTATATTGAAACTGAAAAGTTTATATTGTAAATTAAGGTTTGAAAGTTTAAATATAAGTCTCATTCTATTTTATTCTATGCATATTTATCTATGTTATGTTGAAATTGGGAAGTTTATATTGTAAAATAAAGTTTGCAAGATTAAATTTAAGTCTTTGTTTCTATTTTATTCCATGCATTTTATTTGTTATGAGTTTATTGTGTGCATTTTTATATGTGTTATATTTAAAATGGAAAGTTTATATTGTAAATTAGAGTTTGAAAGTTTAAATATAGGTCTCTTTCAATTTTATTTTATGCATATTTATATATGTTATGTTGAAACTAAAAAGTTTATATTGTAAATTAAGGTTTGCAAGATTAAATTCAAGTCTTTATTTCTATTTTATTTTGTACATTTTATTCATTATGAGTTTATTTTGTACATTTTTACATATGTTATATTGAAATTAAAAAGTTTATATTGTAAATTAAAGTTTAAAATTTTAAATATGTATTTGTTCTGTTAATTTCAGATATTTACTAGTTAAGATTTATAGTGATAATATATAATTCATTGATGTATAATATTGACAACCACATGAAATGATGAAACAATAAATTCATGTTTAACAAAGTTTGAATTTTAAAAGCTTGTAATAGAACACAACTCTTTTAAAATAATGCAATATCATAATTTATTAATTCTTGCAATTTACACAATAGAAAATTTTCAATGATTTTTGATATAAATAATAATATAAAGATCAATTACAAAATTAAAATTTGAAGGTTACATACTAATATTTTGGTAGTTGAAACAGTTCTTGAGTAACACTTTCTTCATAATTATCTTTTGTATGTAATATATCTGATACAAATAGAGTTTCAATATTTGGATTAGTTGTGTCATTTGTTGTATTAGTAATTCCTCTTCTTTGACTAAGTGAATTCCAAATTTGAAGTGCTCTATAATAGGGGAATGCATCCATTAGATAATGCAAAACATACACTCTCAAACATGTGTCTATATATTTTTTTCAATCTATTACGAAGTTTTGATTTAATAAAAGACAATGCACTAAAGACTCTTTCATCTTTCATAAAGACCAAAATCATTATTTGATAGAGTTCATACAATAAAAAATATTCACTTATATATTCCTATAGGTTGGTACTGGGATACATTTTTTTTCAAAGTCTTGTAATAGCACCACTTTTACTTGGCTCCTTTAGACACTTGTATTGATCAATCATTGTGAATTTGAAATGGGTAGACTATGTTGTCAACAAATATTTTCATAAAATACCTAAAATTTTAACTCCTTTGATTTCTATAGACTTCAATAAATATTAAATAAGAGTTCCCATGTATCTAAGAAATAAATTACTGAGTTGTTCTTTACCATCCTCAACTCTCCTAAACATGAGATTCACCACTGCCATGGCTTCAAGCAACTCATCCCTTTAAAACCATTATCTAATTTTTGTAAGCAAGATATCCTTTATCTTTCTCAATTTTATTCATGTTTCCATTATCATAGTTTCATAAAGAATACATGCTACATGTATTTCTTTAATTTTTGAACCCATACAATCAACTCATTTTAAGAATGTGTGCAGTGGTATTTCCTTTCCATTCATGATGATACAAAGATGATCATGAATATTAAATTTCAAATAGGATTTTATATCCTTAATATCTGTTAAAGTTTGCCAACTAAAAAAAACATGTAGCTTAAAACTATTTTGGCCTGAGTATAAGACATCTAGAGATTGACAAACCTATTTTCTCAAATGTACGAACTCTACAATAACTATCGATCTCTCTTGAGAATGTTTCATCAAATAATTTACTTCATTAAACATTGGGAGAATATCACAGTGTCAAAAGTGTTTCAAAATCTATTAAATGGTACAACATATCATTTTCCTTATCGACTTCCATTTGGTATCTAAACATGAAACCTGATAGTGATGGATATTCTTCAAAAATTTTGCAGGTAGGGTCATACATGGAAATCCATCTTGAATCATTAATAATATTATTGAAGCTTTTTACTATCGTTAACCCCAATTGATTTTTTTTGAAACTTAAAAAACCTTTTATGACTGTTGGACATATAAACATGTAAATCACATATAAGTTCTTCTAATTTTATAACATTTTCAAACGTACTTACAATTTTGTATGCAAGATTCATTCTATGTGCCCTACAATGAATTGAAATCATAAATGGCACAACTATTGTCTATAGTTTAACACACAATCCATTTCTATTCCCCTACATCATTATTGCACCATCAGCTCTAAAACATAGTAGTTTTGTAGTTATAGCACAATCATCCATCCAAGTAATATCCTTCAAATTAGAAATAACTAACTTGAGAAGGTTTTATGTATTGAAAATTTCAACCATTTTATGTATATCTAATAGATGAGGTGTCCTTAAATTATTCTCAAAATTGTAACCATGGATATAAATCCATGTTGTGTTGTCAATTTTTGTGACCTCATCAATGGACAGTGATATAAAACTTGCATTTTTAAATTCTTCTTTCAAATCTTCCTTCTCAATCATCACAAGAAATTTTGACATGTCCCAAGCATTACCATATGACCAGTGTGATTATGAAATTTTATGAAATCCATTATGTTGAAACAAATTTTTATAATCTAAAAATTCAAATATAGGTCTACCTTTTTTTGAGAATATGATAGATCATTGAGAAGTGTATATTTTTTGCATGCTAATTCGACTGGATAACTTTTCCTATTTGAGTTTTAATTATTCTTCCTTTCTCAATAAGATTTTGCATATGTTTTTGATTTTTTTCATACTCTATCACGTATCTAACATACATGCATTCATTGGCATCTTTCCATATATGAATCTTTTGAATTTGTCCATCTCTTTCAGTGGACACATAAACTTTGGCACAATGTTTCTCAATTGTGTCTAGCTTAAGTTGCATTTTGTGGTCATTTCCTAATTTCTAAGAATATATTGTGCATTTACATTCATCTGGGGTATCAACACTATTTTTTGGATTTACTAGTTCAATGAAAGGAAATTTTTTTGCCTAATTAAAATTAAAAGACCTTCCAATTATCTATCTACTTCTATTTATTCACACATATTTTTGAGTACTTTGATCTGTTGTATTGATCTCATCATCTGGAATGTCCTTAAGTCTTCTCTTCATTGGAAAAAATTGAGGATTTTTATTTTCCATGGAAGTTGTTTTCTAAGATGTGGAAGTTTATATTAATGTTTGTATCTTATCATATGGTTTGTCAATCGCCATAACCATGTCATATTCATGTATATATTCAAGTGGTGGCATGTCATCATCAATAATATATTTGAATGATGAAGTAATCTTGTGATTAAATCCATCATTTAAAAAACCACAATCAGTGGAGGGATTTTCATGTATAAATATTTTTCTCTTATCCTTTAAATGTTAAATAATAGTTATTACAAATAAACAAAGAAATTTAACAAATCATTTAGTACCTATATTTTGCAGAGGTATAAGTTGACATTGCTTGGTTATTCTTGATGGATGCCCGAAATAAGACAATATGCTCTTTGTTGTTGATAATTTTCCTAATTTTTTACCTTTATCACCAGATGAACTTGCAGGCTTTTTTACTAGACAAGTTATGGCATGCCACTTCAACATTATGCAATCGATTGTCTTTTTTGTGTGGCCACTAGTTAGAGTCCTTATAGATGCCAATCATTGCCAAGTACTTCTAGTCTTCTCCTAACACTTGTGAACACCACCTAGTCCCCATGGATGTAGTCCATTCTTCCTTCTGACCTCAAAAATATTGTAGATGGTGTCCAGACCCTGTGGATGTTGTTAAGTCCATTTGGTCATTATCTAGATTCAGTGGATGATGTCTAGAGTCTATGGACATCATCTAGATTGGTTGGTCACCATACAAATCGTGTGGATAACATTCAAACCTAGTGGACCTTGGTCATTGTATATATGTAATGAATGATTATACCAAAACCTCAAAGTGTTATGAAATATGCCCATTAAGATCATAACATCCCACCACACTTTTGAAACCCAAAATCTAGGCTAGATTTGCACCTATACACCAAGATCCTCTGCATGTATAAGCCCTGAATGAACATTGCCATGTCGATGTAACCACCTGCTCTATGACTTGAACCCAGGTGGAGGCTCTGATACCAAATGTAATAAACTATTACACCAAATCTGTAATGCATTAGTGAAATCCACCCATTAGGATCATAACATCTCACCACACTTTCAAATCCTAGACTCTGGGCTAGATTTACATCTATACACTAGGATCCCCTACATGTACGAGCCCTAAATTAATATTGTCATGTTGATGTAGCCAGCCACTCTATGACTTGAATTGAGGTGGAGGCTCTGATACCAAATATAATGAATCTTTACGCCAAAACATTGAGGTGTTAATGAAATTTGCCCATCAAGATCATAAAACTAGGGCCTATAGACAGAATCAAAAATATGTGGATGTTGTCACATGGTTTGGTCATCATCTAACCTTAGTCAATAGCATCCAGACCCTATGGATGTCATCCACATGGTTTGGTCATCATCTAGCCTTAGTGGATGGCATCCAGACCCTATGGACATTGTCTAGGCAGCTTACTCACCATCTAGATACTATGGATAAAATCCAAACCTTGTAGATGACATTTAGGTAGCCTGATCACCATCTAGACTATGTAGATGATGTTCAAACCATGTGGATGCCACTTAAGATATTTGGATGCTCTATGGATGGCATTCAAACTCTGTGGATGCCATCCAAGTTTTGTGGTCATCGTTTAGGCCCAATGGATGGCATCTAAATCATGTGGATGTCATCCACTCTGTTTGGCCACTATCTATATGTCATAGGCTACATCTAGGCCCAATGGATGCTAACTAATTTGCCTGGATGCTATTAGACACTTTGGATGATGCCTAGATCATGTGGATACCTTCTCATTTTGTTCACTATTTGTGGCATGTTGTCATCACCCTACCATCAATTCCATGTAGTATTTTGAGGATGGGTTGAATTTATGAGCTTGATCATCTTTGAAATATGTTAGATTAAGATATGGTGTATAATAGATGTTGGGAAAATAGTGTAGAATGTCCTTCTATAGCATGGCAAATTATAGTCAAAATTATGGAATTAATTGTCAATTGTAGGCAAGTCAAGCTCTAAATCATATATACAACATGAATTTTTTGGTGACCTAACACTCTTTTTGGTCCAAAAAATAACCAAATCTAGATTTCAAAAAATGTAATATTCATGAATTAATGAAGATTTGCCACTAAAAAAACCTTGGTATGGGTATTATTGACATTTACAGATAAAGTGTTGCTCTTTGTACTAAATAGGTGTTTGGGAAATGGAAGCTTAGAAAATTATTATATGACATGTTGTATCACCTCTAGTTTTCCTTATGGTAAAACTAGTTGGAAAAATGCAAGGTTTAACAATTTGATTTCTACCACTACTCCTCTCAAGATTGAGGGATCTTTTGTCACTAAAATCATTTACAAGGATTTCAAAAATATCTTTTTAAAATGGGTAGGTGATGGTTTTTAGAGTGGCATATCCTTCCATGATCAACGATTATAACCAATTCTAGTCTTATGTTATCTAAATATCTAGGTATGAAAAATTTGAGGCTTTTCAAACAAGGTATTCATACTTTTAAATATATTATTTCTTCTAATGATTGGGATTCTTGGCCTCTGCTAAAAGGTAAATATAAGTTAATCAATTCATACTTATCTTCCATTCTGTATAATCAATAAATGATGCCCGATATTATGTTGCATAAGATGGGGTTGCAATCTCCTTGTGCTTCATGAAAGGATTGGAGATGTAAATGTGATACTTATTTAAAAAAATTATTCTCCAGGTCTCCTCTATCAAATTATGAGTTATTCTCTTTGACTTTAGACAAATTGAATAGACATTAGAATCTGAATTCATCACCTATGAGATGGCTTGCCATACTTAACAAAATTTAGAATGCTAGGCTCAAGCCCAAACTTGCTCACTTTATTTAGTGTCTGGTATATCAGGACCTTCCCGTTGGAGAGAAATTTTTACATATTGGCATTGATTATCAAAAATGTCCTGCCTGTTCTAGAATATAGTCATTCAAACACCTCTTTTGGACTTATCCTAAAGCTCAATCTTCTTGGCAATGAATTCCTAGAATTTTTAACCCATCCACCTTGAACCATACTCAATGGCTAGCATACATAGATTTTATAGATTTTACATAGATTTTTTCATCACGGCTATAATTTTATTTCAACTATGAAAGGCAAGGAATTTAATTGTGTTTAAAAATGAAGAATCATCTTGTCACTTTTCTATTAATGACAAGGTACCTTTTGCCTATTTGGATTTCATATATATTAATGTGCAAGCAAAGAAGATGGTGCTTGAATTTTAGCATTTTCAAGAGTTTATCAACCATTGGGGGAGTGCTCCTTGTACTTTGACCATGTCCCCTAAACCATCCACCTCAGGAATCTCCTCCCCTGGTGGCCTAACACTAGTGAAGCCACTCTTGTAATCACAATCATTTCTCCATTCCTCCTCATTGGGGGAGGGGGATTTAGGGTGGAATCTGTTGCCACCTCGTGGGAAGTTTACTGTTATCCTGACCCAATGGAGTTCCCCTATGCAATAAAATGGTCTAGATGGCAGTGTTATTCATCCACCTCCTTGTTGGATCATTATTGTTTCTTTGGATCCTCTAGACCCTACTTAGGATGGTTGGGTGTGCCCAATCCTCTTTTAGTTGAGCCTTCAGCTTGGAGTACCCAACCTCCCAAGGACAATCCACCACCTCCTCCTTATAGGGTTGTAGCTTGTGTCTAATTTATTACAATTTGTTATAATATTGTTCTAGTTACTTTGGTTGTTTTTTTCTCTAGCTTGCCATGCTTTGTCAACATTTTTTTTATTTTGAATAGGTTTATGTCCTCCGGCATAGAGTATGGGTTGTGAATACCAACCAATCGCTTTATTGTTGTAACCACTGACATAAATTATTATTTTTTGATTAATAATAGTAGTACTAATGCACGTTCAAATTAAAAATATAATTATATTAAACATATCATATTTTACATGTTCAACAAAATCATTCATACTTTCCAGACATCAAGTATTATCATAAATAATATTTCTTTATAATTACCATTCCCTATAAAATTGTAAGTATTTAATCTCTTCCATACTTCTAACTTTGTTCTTTCTTCCTTAATTTTTCATTATACATCAATAAAATTTCACAATATTTTTGTGATTATATATATTATAATTTTTAATTTCATAAGTTTAAAATAATTGTATCAAAAAAATTTATAATTAAAATGAAAGAATCTGTTGGGGCCTTTATTTAGAAGAAAAGAAAATAACAATATTTTTCGCAAAACAATATACAGAAAAAATAAAGACTAAAATCTACATTAAATTATAATCTGTTAACAAATATCCTTAAGTATTAAATGAAAAAGATTCACCCAATCCCGAGTTTAATCTAAAAAGTTATATACTAAAAAAATAGAACCTTCTTATATTCCTTTTCTACTTTAATCTCGATACACTCATGATCAATGAACTCCTAAACAGATTTCCTCATAAAAGTTTCAAAGGGGTTATAAAACTTGAGAAAACACAATTCAAACCCGGAATTAGTGATTTAAAAAAAATATCATCACCCTAACTCGAAAAGAAAGAAACTAGAGACACACTCACTTATAAGGGATGCATGTGCTTTAGAGATAGAGCAAGAAACCAAAGGTTTCACCTCATATAAAAGCTCTGGAGGACAAGGGGAACAAATGTGATCCCAACCCCCTTTTGCATGTAGTACGCTGCTTCTCATGGACAAAAGACACTTGAGAGGGAGACATGCCCTTTGTAAGTGGTGTAAGATCCTCTTTTGACTGTCACCCCTAAAGTAATTGGGAGGGCACGACGCTTCATTATAGCACGAGGCTTTGAATTCTTTTCTTACGATTGTATTCTAGTTAATACAGTCAACTTGGATTTTAGAGGTTCAAATGCACACATGTATAAATAAAATTAATCATACCATGCAATGTTTAAGGAAATCATTCACCCTCATATGTCAAAAGTCACGCAATAATTGAAAATAAAAAATTGAAAACATTTAAGATAAAACGAACGTGGACTGCTCTGAGTGCAGTGTCGGTTGCTGTGAGTGCAGGGTAGATTAAGTTTTTTTAAATTTGAAGTATAAAAGTTGAGTTTTTGATGGTGGTCGTTTCTAACTTACCTTAAAATCGAGGCATAAAAGTTGATTATTCGATAAGGGTCACTTCAAAAGATCTTACTAAACTGTCTTATTATCAAATTATAAAACTTGACTCCCTAATAATAGCCGCCTCCAAGATAAAATATTATTTTTTTTAAAAACACACATGGGCTACTCTGACCCATACATTAAATTACACTAAATGTTTATGGGCTCGTACATTGAATGGTTATGGTCAAGCGAAGTAAGTGATCGATTTCAATCAGGGTCTGACTAAAAATGGTTCCAATTCTGTAACACGCAAGCGATGCAAGTATTATATATGAAGAAAGAGAAGCATCTGTGTACTGTCATGTTTGTTTGCTTTGGAATACAAGGAATATTTCCAAATTTCCAGTCGATGACGTCATAGCACTAAAGCGTTTTGATATTATTACCTAAACTAGGCGTCTTTTCTGAAGGAAAGCTTCGAAGCAACAAATGTTATGTAATAAAATAATAATGGAGTAATGACCATAACAAGGTATTAATGACTACGCGTTTACGTGCTGCTATGAATAACCAATTCAATCGGGTCGGCTTTCTAGACACGTTTTTTCGTCGGTGGTTAGGCAATCGCAATCTGTCTTTCGAAAAAAAAACCATGTAAGTTGTAAAATAAGTTGTAAAATTTCCGGGCATTTCGGGCATTTCCGTGTATAAATAAGTTGTAAAATTTCTAAATTAACCAACCTTGCTCAACAAAAATCAATCATGGCAGTGTATTCAAGTGTGCTTAAACTAGTCTCGCTTCTTTGTGTAATTTTCACAGCGCCATCGGCAACTTCTGCAGCACATGTCCGACACAAATTCACTGTAAGTTTCTTTAAAATACTAGGCAATGTTATATAATCCTGAAGCCATTACAGCTGACCACGAGCTTGGTTATGTGTACTGCCTTTTACAGGTTGGAACTAAGAACGTGACTAGAATCTGTAATCAACAGACGATTGTTATCGTCAATGGCCAATATCCTGGCCCGACTTTAATCGTTAGGGACGGCGATCATCTTGTTATCAAAGTGAAGAACAAAAGCCCATACAATCTTACTCTACACTGGTACGTCAGGCTCGTGCCCAAATCATATTTCTTCTCAACATGGTCTTATGTTTTCCTTGATACAATTATATGAAATTTTTTCTGAGTATCTGTTACAGTGTGTCAATTCGTTAGTGTCTGTTGAGTTCCATTACATGGAACTTAAATTCCACAACCTTTCAGCTCTAACTTCTAAACCCATCAAGGGATAAAGTTAAAACACTTTCTAATGTTTTAACTCTTTTATCTGAGATGATGGGTTTAGTACTGGATCTCTAAACTGTAAGAATTTTTTGAATTCAATTGCATAGAATTTAAGTTCCAGAACCTGAGTCTCATTGTTAAACACATATTGGGATAAAAGTGTTTAAAACCCTTTTTCGTTGGCTGACCCTAATCAATGTGCACAATCTTTTTGACGGCCTGTCCGTTATCAAATTTTATCAATATTCTGAGCTTATTCTGAGGTTGTAGGATTAATGGTTTTGCAGGCACGGAGTAAGACAATTGAGGTCGTGCTGGGCCGACGGACCAGCATACACAACGCAGTGTCCCATCACTCCAGGAAAGTCATTCACCTACAATTTTACCATCACAGGACAGGAAGGGACGCTGTGGTGGCACGCACATATCACATATCTTAGAGCGACTGTGCACGGAGCATTAATCATTAAACCCCGAAGAGGAAGGGCCTATCCCTTTCCCAAACCCGCTGCTGAGATTCCCATCATTTTAGGTAGCTGTCTTCAACTCAATCTCTTTTTCGAATGCTTGGTTTGGTGGTATAGTCAATTACAGTTTCTGTTCATAGAAATGACAGCAAGGTTTTCCTGGTTGTATGTTTGTTTTTATATTAAAAAAGTAATATGTTACGGCAGAGCGTCTTTTAATGTTTCAAGTGAGTATTTATTTGAAATGTCTTGGGGGGAGAAAATAAGATAATTGATAATTTTTTATATTATAATTGAAGGTTGGGTGTAGAGGTAGGAATTTAATGTTTATCATTAAATTGTTTTAAATTGGATTTATAAAAATTGATTGATTTTGGATAATTTTATATATTATAATTGAGGGTTAGGTGTAGTGTTAGGAATTTAAGGTCCATCAAATTGTTTTAAATTTGAATTATAAAAAATGATTATCATAGAAAATAAAATAATTAATAATTTTGTAATATTATAGTTGACGGTTAGGTGAATTGGTAGGAATTTAAGATTTATCATCAAATTGTTTTAAAATTGAGTCATAAAAGTTGATTCAACATTAAAAATAAGACAATTAATAATTTTATATATTATAATTAAGAGTTGGAAATTCAAGGTCTATTATCAAGTTATTTTATATTTAAATCATAAAAATTGAATTTTTGATAATGATCTTTTCAATTAAATGTTTTTTAAATTGACTCTTACAAATATGGAGTTTTCACATGACTTTCAAACATCATTTAAAAAATATAGTTGATTAGAGAAGATAGAGACAGCGTTATTAAATAAAAATAGATTAGATTAGTTGGTTGACTGTTCGATTGATTAGAATATTTGGTTTTTTTTAATTCATATTTCATGATTAAATTCAATACTATTAACGAAAATATATTTATTTGATATCCAAATGTTTATCTTCTAATAGTTATATAACTTTGTTTATTGAATGAGTTTTTATTGATTAAATATTCTATCAATTTTATACAAATATTATTGGTGATAGATTTTTTCAATTGAATTTTAGCAATTTTGTTGACATAGTTGTTAGGCTTAACACCAAGAAACATCTATATGTTTTCAAAGGACCTATTTTAATACACAATCACTTTAAGAATTTGTTAGTAGAGAGTAGGAATGATGATTGCAATTCATCATTTTGAATTTCTCACTTTTAAACTTTTTCTTCATTGACAAAGTTTTGGACGAATGTAATGTTTAATAAATTATTTCTCTAGTAATTATTAGAGAAGAGAGTTAATCTAATTAAAATCAATCTATATTTTAATGTTATTTTTATAAAAATTAATGCTTAATTAAAATTGCTCATAAAAGCCTTCAATTTAATCTATCTGTATATTTTGAAGGTTTGAAGGTTTCTTTAATCATTTCATTATCTTCTCTATATTTTTTTGATGATTTGTGATTAAAAAAATCAATCTAAAAAAATCTTTCCAGTAAAATAAAGCTGTGAACTCGATTTTATATTTAAAATAAAAAAATTATATAAAAATAAAATAAATATCAAATTTAAATTCAAATCTACCATATAATAATTAAATAAATTTAAAATTATCATTTTTATTAATATCTCACAATATCATCATTCATCAAAACCCTCTTAACTTTTATAACTTATATATAATAATGATGTTCTTCAATATTATTACAATCTACGAACAATTATATCTTTAATTATGGATATTTAGTTTATGTTTTCATCCGGTTAATTTTGAAATTTTAACATAGCATGGTCTCATTCATATTTGTACAAAGTCGCTATTTCGAATTTAATTTATTGGTTTGCAGGTGAGTGGTGGAATGCGAATGTGGAAGATGTGATAGCGGATGCCATGCGAAGAGGAGCAGTACCAAATGAGTCGGACGCTTACTTAATTAACAGCCAGCCAGGAGACTTCTTTCCATGCTCTGCAAATGGTTTGTCCTCTAGTGAACTATTATTTAAAAAGCAAAACGGAAAATAATAGGAGAAATCATTAATTAATAAGTTGTGGATGCAGATACTACACGGATTTTGGTTGAGGCGGCAAAAACTTACCTGCTGAGGATCGTGAACTGTGCTCTGAATCATCCATTCTTCATCAAAATAGCAAACCACAATATGACAGTTGTGGCACAGGATGCAGTGTATACTAAACCGTATCAAACCGATGTACTACTCATACAGCCGGGTAACACCATGGATGTTCTTCTAACAACTTCTCAAAAGTCGGGGCTCTATTACATTGCAGCGCGGGCATACAACAGTCAGCCTATTGGTACTGGATACATAAATATCACAACAACTGCCATCTTACAATACAAAGGCAGCAGCGCCTCTGTCCCACTTCTGCCCAATTTACCTCCATTTAACGATACACTAACTGCCTTCAAATTCAGTACCGACCTGAGAAGCCTCAGGCCCTCAGTCCCACAAAATGTTGATGTACAAATGTTCATCACAGAGGGCTTAGCGCTACTAAGTTGCCCAAACAACTCCTGCGCAGGAATTGGCGGCTCAAGACCAGTTGGATTTTTTAATAATATTTCATACGCATTCCCAGATATCGCTATTTTGCAGGCTTATTTTTTTGGTATAGATGGAGTTTTCACTAGAGACTTTCCAGACAATCCTCCAGTGGTATTTAATTACACTGGAACCGTGCCACGCAGTCTTTGGCCAACCACACGGGGGACGAGAGTAAAAGTTCTGAAATTTAATAGCACTGTACAAATAGTGTTTCAGAACACCAACATTATTACATTACAGAACCATCCTATACATCTTCACGGCCAGGATTTTTATGTCCTGGGGCAAGGATTCGGTAACTATAACTCCCAAACGGATCCTGCAAACTTCAATTTAGTAGATCCTCAGCTGTTGAACACTGTCGGAGTTCCTACCGGTGGGTGGGCAGCCATTAGATTTAGAGCTGAAAATCCAGGTAATTAGCTAGTTTTTATTTGTTCGTATTTTGAATCTAAAACGTCTTTTACATCTTCACAACTAAATCAGATTTGTTTGTTTCTGTTTTAACATTACAGGGGCTTGGTTGATGCATTGTCATTTTGAAAACCATTCTGAACTTGGTTTTGATGTGGTATTTATCACGGACGATGGACCAGGACCTTTAGACAAATTGCCGCCGCCTCCTGCTGATCTACCCCAATGCTAGATAGATCCATTTATCCATCTCTTCAATCTTACCTAGTAAACCAAATTTCAAAGCAGAGTTTGATTAGTCATAAAATGCCCAGATCATTCTATATAGGTTTAAATTCATTTCATTGAGAATAAGCACTCTGCTGTACCACGAGTTGTCGCTTTTCCTGATCAACAACAAAAGTGAAATAGAGATGGACCTTGAAAAAAAGCAACTTTTCGTTTCGTTTTTTAATTTTTATAGTCAACAAATTTTAATTATTTCTATTCTATTAGTCAACATTTGTTTGATATTTAATTCATTAAATTGTTCTAGTATCATTTAATGCCCTGGTATTTTGGCATTTTATATTTAAATTGCTTGTATTTTAATTCAACATACTTGTTTTGAATGTTTTGAAGAACACGCTTAAAGTATTGGTTTTAAGTCGTCAATGTAAATATGATATGATGATTATGGATTAAAAAAAAAAAATGTTTATCGCATTAAAAAAAGATGAAATTGCGTAATACAAAATTTGGATACATCAGTGGTATTGTAAGAAATAATGTTTTTATATTGTATGTTATAATATATGGTTAAGTGTTTTCATTTTTTACTTGTGTATTAAACATTTTAAGAGAATATTGATTTAAAAATATTAAATAAATCATATGAGTATTTCAATAATAATTTACATAATCAAAAATTTAATAGGTACAAGCATCTCTACATTAATTTACACAACAAAATTTTTAAGTAAATATGTCAACTTTCAAGTAAAAATTTGTGCAACAATACTTACAAGAATTTTAGCATAGGATTAATTACATCAATTGTGAAGACTTTTTTTAGTGAAGACACAACACACTCAAATTGCACGGCATTATATTACCACCACAAATAGCATACAATAATTTTTTTTTAAAAATATTCATCTTTCTAATCTATTAAGATAAAGCATCCATTCCTAATCCCCTTATTTATTCTCTAACATTCCATACAAATATCTACTCATTTTGTGAAATGATAGAATTTAAAGTCCCAAAAATCTTAAAAAGCTCAAACATATAATTTTATATTTGCAACCTTTATTATCAAATTTACTTAGTGCTTACACCCTCATAACAAACACCATTGTTACAAATATATATGATACACATCATTACAAAATCATTCCAAAATCATTAAAAAGCTTAAACATATATTTATATTTATTTCCTCGAAATCTTTGTTATAAAAAATGTGTATTTCATTAAATTATTTTAATATATATCTCCCGTCTAATAATTATATTTAATATTATTTCATAATTATCAAAAACATTAATCATGAATTCATATAATATGTATCACCCTTACAAATCCATCGCATAATTCTAAAAAGAATCATTTCATAATTATTAAGAACTCTTAATATATTTAAAACATGGAAATATCCATTTTCAAATTCCTTGAACACTTGAATACTTATAATCGAGATGAGAGACTACCAATTAACTCTACCCATTCTCTATGTATTATATGAATGAGAGAATTGTATTATAATTAAAACTGTAATTATATATATATATATAAATGGAAAAAATAAATTATTAATATAGATAATATTTTATTTAAAGAGAATTATTAAAGAAATTTAAACATATATTTATAATCATTACTTAAAAATAATATTATTAAATCTTTTTAATGTTTAAATTTTTATAATTAATATAATAAATTTGATTAAAAATTCAATTTAATCATCCCTACAAAATTTATGTTTTTGAAAAATTTAACAATATTAATTTAAAATCCACAATCAATAACTTAAAATCATAAATGATAAATCAAAACATCGATAAAACAAATACTTACAATTTACACCCATAAACCATTTTTCTAGCTAAAATAATAAACAATTTATGATCAAAACTTCACAACAATTATATTATGAAATATAAATGATACTGGTGTGAAACATAGCACGAGACAGGAATAAAGTTCTTTCCCTATAAACAATTTTGATCATCAGAGACGCGTGTCCGTATTTCTCTCTGTCATTGCGTACGCCAATCCAATCCAATCAACTCTACTTTTTTCACATGTTATTGTCTGCTTTGGTAAGGAAATCGAAATCTGATTTCAAAAAAATTGTCGTCTTTCTCCACACAGTATTCAACACGATTTGTACTCTCAATAATGTTTGTTTGTTGAGCCGTGTCAATTTGTATTTCTTATTAAGATAAACATGGTTTAAGAGTTTACACTTTACAAACTGCTTTAAATAGCGTACAATAATTTAAATCAGGTCACATTAATATTGGAACATACTTGTTAAATAAGTATTTCTTTTCAAAAGAAGCAATTTTTATTATTTTTTTTCGTTTTGAGATCTACAATCAGCATCATTATTTCAATGTAGTTAAGCAACATTTGTTTAATATTCTACCATTATATTGTTTTAGTATCATTTATTGTCCATATTTGTTTAATATGATTTATGCTCTCAATAATGTTTGTTTGTTTGTTGAGCCATGTCAATTTGTATTTCTTATCAAGATAAAGATGGTTTAAGAGTTTACACTTTACAAACTGCTTTAAATAACGTGCAATAATTTAAACCAGGGCACATCAATATCGAAACATACTTGTCAAATAAGCACTTCTCTTTAAAAGAAGCAATTTTTACTAGTTTGTTTTGTTTTGGAGTCCACAGTGAGCATCATTATTTCAATATAGTTAAGCAACATTTGTTTAATATTCTGAGATTATATTGTTTTAGTATCATTTATTGTCCATGTTTGTTTAATATGATTTGTGCTCTCAATAATGTTTGTTTGTTTGTTGCGCCGTGTCAATTTGTATTTCTTATTAAGATAAACATGGTTTAAGAGTTTACACCTTACAAACTGCTTTAAATAACGTGCAATAATTTAAACCAAGTCACATCAATATCGGAACATACTCGCCAAATAAGCACTTCTCTATAAAAGAAGCAATTTTTACTATTTTGTTTTGTTTTAGGGTCCACAATCAACTTTATTATTTCAATATAGTTAAGCAACATTTGTTTAATATTTTGGCATTATATTGTTTTAGTATCATTTATTGTCCATGTTTATTTTTCTGTTACCTGCTCTGTGTTGTTCTTTCTTTTTTTTTTTCTCTTTTTTATATTTTATATTTCATCCACATCTTTATTTTAAGTATTAATATTTATTAATATAAATATTTTAAATTTACATATTTATAAAATATGGATAGATAACAATTTTGATTCATTTATCTTATTATTATTATTATTATTATTATTATTATTATTATTATTATTATTATTATGAAATGTCTTCAATTTAATTGTATCATCAACTTACAAAAAAATTTAGGGTTTTAAATTTTACCATATAATTAAAATATAATAATTTATGGATCTATTTTTAAAATTAAAAATAAAATAAAAATCTATATAATAATAAAATAAGCATCAAAGTTGAGGTTGAAACTTCTCAATAATATTAAAATAGATATTAAATTTAAGGTTAATTATGTCGATAAACATTTCACAATAGTAATGACGGGGTGAAGTGTAATGGAGCGAGTCGTTCACTTTCATATTCGATCTTGAATTTGCTGTCGATTTGATTGTCACATGTGAATTTCAACCTTAAATTTGACATCCACTTGACTGTCACTTATAAGTCTTTTTTTTTACTTGGAGAAGTTAATAAAAAAAATTGTAATATCTTGACCATATGGTGGAGTTTGGAACCTATTTATTTATTTATCCCAAAATTAGTTTTTCAAACCTACACATTGATGTAGCTAGATGTATGTCATTTATCACTAGCAAATAGAGAAGTAGAAGAGAATATAATGAATTTATTAATCAATATAACTAATTTGTAAAAATATAAGATGAAAACCTTAAAATTAATATCTTTCAGCATATTTCACACAGATTTATTTAAGATATCTATACTAGTTTTAATTGCTATATTACAATCTACTACCACCTACAACTATTATTATAAAATATCTATCAATATATTAAAAAATTGATTACTAAAATATTTTTTATGAACTATTTTTCATCAATTAATTAATTTTTAATAAATTTTACAAATTTATATTCATTAATAATTTTTAAAAACAAATCAAAATATATATATATAATTCATCAAACTTTATACATATCCAATATGTTTTCTTAAAATTTACCTACCATACATATCCTTCATAATTTTTACTGCAGACGCTTCGAAAAAAATCCTTTCTGTCTACAATTTTCAAAGATTTATCAAAAACTTTTTAAAATAGTTAAAACTATATCTTCAAATTATTGAAGAAAATATTAGTGTTAAATAAGACATTAGCCCGAAAATAAAATATTAGTTTCATACACTTACATTTTGGTTTGCATTCAGATCTACAAACATACATCTTTATTTATTTATATATCGAATTTTATATAAAATTTGAAATTATCTATATTTCATTTATGTTATTATTTAATATGATTATTAAATAAAGTTTAAAAATATATTTATTATTAAAATTTGTAAATTTAAATAAAAATTAATTTAAAAATTTTATGTATAAATTATTTAAAATCAGCATATTTATTTTAAATAAAGTTATGTAAAAAATGTTGAGATACCATTAAAATGATATTTTTTAACATCTCTAATATAAATTTATCTAAAATAAATATTCTAATTTCTTACCATTAAAATTAAATAAATAGAACAAATATAATACATTTTTAAAAATCAACATAAATATTTTTAAATACAAAAGGTAAACTATTTCTATTATATTAATGAGCTAACCTAATTCTCTTGCTTAAATTTAAAAATATATTCATGATACAATGAATAGTGAAGCTAAATAAATAGAATAAATAAAATAGAAAATTTTAAGTTAATATAGAAAATGTATACACAAAAAATAAATTAATTCTATCATATCAATTAGTTAAGTAATGTCAATATTATTTTAACAATACTACGTATACCACACTAATATTAATTATTGAAGTTTATTATCCACCCACATGCTAATCATGCACACATCCCAACTTTAGTCTTTATGCACTAGCATATCATGCAAGTTGTCCTTATGTGTTCACTCGAGGTGCAGAGAGAGGTATTGAGAAGGGTTGAGGTTAGTTGGCAATGGCGAAGTTAGGCACTGTCTAAATGCACATACCTTTACACGTGCAAGAGTATTTAGAGTATACTCTATATTATCTTATCGACACATGGTAGAAATATAAAATACATATGAAAAATAACATGGAAACATTGCTTTACCCACGTATTCATTCTTTCAATAAGCATGACATTGTTAAGTGTAAGAGTAACATTAGTTTGAGCAAACCCACAATACTCTATAACCGTAAATAAAGATAACGATAATAATGCCACTAACCTTATCCTTCACTTAAAAAATCATGATTACAAGAATTATGAAGCACTCAATGGCACTTAGCAATATCATAGGATATCTAACTATTCCTTTCCTCACTCAGATAACATTCATCTCCCTTTCGAGACTTTGTTAGCAATTCGACAACATATCCTCTATTGGTTCATCATCTCTCTTCTCCCTTGCATTTGTTTTCCTTTTATATGTGTTTAAAAATCTATACATGTCATCTGGTAGCTCAACTATCACCAATCATCATTTAATACATGATGTTTTACTCGAGGTCAACTACTTTGCCATTTGTTCTCACTTCTCATTTGCATGTTAGGGTCAAATTGTAGAACATAACAACTTCCATTTATCGTTGTAAACTATGTTGACTTAGAAAGGTATGAAATTGACACATGGTCACTTCCACCATTTTTAAAATTATACTATCAGGGGCGCATGTATGGATTGATAAAAAATAACAAATCTAGTTGAACTTTGGGATCAACATCACGCCACACAAATTTGGTTGGCTATCCTCAAACAATTCACTAACCTCTTCCCCTTTTTTTGTCTTTGCCTTCATCTATTTCTCTTAGCCAATACGAGAATTAGGCATTTCTTCTTTAGTCTTAACACCATCATGCGTGCTAATTTCCCATTTGTATTATCCTCCAATATCATCTTGTTATCTCACCACATGCCTCTTGCATGCTCATACAATTCCACCCTTATTCAAAACATGGTATTCAACTAATTTATTTTGTTGACTCAAATAATTTAGGGGCATCATGCCTTATTTTTCAAATATGGCCCATCTTATTAGTGCACCCTGGATATTCTTTGTGATGTTTATTACTTGTGTGTCTAATTCCATTAATGATGGAGGTCTCTCATGGAGTTTCTCAGTGTGTCATTCTATGATGTTTATCTTCTCGGTAACTCCCTTTATGATCTCTTCAAGGAAAATTTCCTCATCAATATTTTTCAATTGTAGCTTTAAGAACCACTACTTAAATCCCTTCTTCTTTCCACTTATGGCTTGGCCCATTTCGTCAACTTATTATAGACATTTTGTGCAATCCTCCCTATATTTCTTTGTATAAATCTAATTCGCTAGTGTGATCTACTCTTTTTATCACTTGTGCAGATGTGTGTTCATTATGGCTATTTTTTGAGAGATTTAAAAATAGTTGGTTTGCCACTATCCTTATGAGAGCTTATTCAACACATCTTAATAATTTTACAATTTCTCAATGAAATAAAATTGGGTTTTCTTGGATTTTTTTCAAGCATATCCTTGTCCCTTTATTAAGGAGTTTATCTATTACTATCTCTAGCTTTTCCATGTGCTCAGCCTAATTGATGTCAATTATATCAATTATGATTGACTACTCCTTCAGGTTCTATTCATATAACTGTAGATCTTTAAGCTCCATGGTAACTACCTTGTGATTTATTGCTTTGTGCTTATCCTACTCTTCCTCAACCTCACTTTTTGATCTGACAAGTTTTTTCTCTTTTTCTTTGATTTCATTTAATACTTCAGTTATTGTGTTCCTCTATTTATTTCAGGTTATGTTGTTCAATAATTTTTCTTAGAAACATCTACAACTACCTTCACCAATATTCTCCCTACTTTCACATCACTCATATTCATAGGGTTTGTGACAAAAAAGTCTCACCCCTTGTTGGCATATGTTGAAGGAATCAATCTAAAAATTGTGGGGACTTCAAACCATGGGTTATATAAATATGTGTCCAAAGCAAAGGACATCGACTTGCAGGTTGATGTTAAGGCATGCCCGAGATTCATTGCTCTCCACATGTAGGAATATCCTTCCTTAAAGACACTCAAGGCTCTAACACAGATGGTATATTCTTCTTGATCTATTCACGAGGGGCTCCCTTCTATCAATATAATTTATCCCTCTGATGGTTCACTCTCATTGGGTTTATGCTATGGAGTCCATTTACTTAAGTTGTTGCATGATTGGATCAACTCTTTTTTTCATTACTATCTCAAAGTTATTAAAAGATCTATTTCTAATTATAGATTTCCTTCTGTGATTTACTCATGTTCTCTGTGTACCTCTTTTTTAGCTTCTCACTTATTTTCACTAGTATATGGGGAGTCTTGCACTACCATTTCCTCCATAGGACCTTGTGCTCTAGCGCACAGGGAATCTGGTACTCTTTCTTGTTATTAGCCCTTTTCTTGCACTTGCATAATAACTAGATAAGGTGACCTTGTGTCAGTAGGCTTTGGATATTTGAGCCATTGTTTATTCTTTGCTTGAGGTGCCTCATTTGACTTTGTCTCCTCCAAGTCATTTTATATAGAAGATAGTGGTGTGGACTTTCTCTTCTTTATTTTTATCTTTTTGGAGGGGGCCTATGAACTTTTCATCTTTGATGAAGGAATTATACATCATATCTCCCTTGCACTATAGCACCAATACTCCTTTTATTGGGATTCATCAAATAAAATAGCTTATACACCTATCCCTCTATAGTAACATTTAGTATTGGATCGATTCTACACCAAAAATTATCTTCCTCACATTCTTCCTTTAGCATGGCTTTTCTAGGGTGGACATATTTTATGCAAAGGGTGTGGACATCTACATCTATTCTTTACACATTCATTGTTATTTTTTATGCATTAGATATGTCATTCACTACATTAAAAAATTATTACACTATAAATATGTATGGTAACTTCAACTAATTTGTCATGTTATCATTGGCTAACTTGGTCTATGCCAATGAGTAGTGTTGCATTAAAGTAATCTTGTCCTCTTCCTTCAACATGTTTGGTAGTAGTCTAGGTATGCTTCACTCATCTGTTATGGCATTCTTCAGCTACCTAAACCACCTATCCACTATAGCCTTATATTTTGTGGAAATTACCCCATGACAAGTATAAATATGATATTTGAGTGTCATGGATTTATCGTGGATGGGGCATGTCCATGACCTTATTCAGTGCCTTCAACTATGCTTACCTCATTAAATATTATGAAAATCAAGATTGCATCAAATTTGAATTTATCTCCAAGCATGTGTGCCTTATTTTTGCCTTCAATGATTGAATCTAATAAGAAATTAGAGATGTTAAAAAATGTTCCCTTGTCCTTTCATCTGCTATATAAATAAAGCTATTATTTATTTCTCCCCAGTGTCTTATAGCTTGGTGATTACCAAGCATGTTTCATCTCTTGTGGATCTATCCTCTATTAACAATATGGAAAGTGGACCCTCCCTTATTGTAATCAAGCTCTTTGTCCACATGCTCAACCTCCTTGGTGTCGGTTAGTGTTTCTTTGATATCACTACCCAATTAGACTAACCCAATTCCTTTATGAATTTGGGAAGTTGTAATTTTCATCCTTTAGCCAATGAAGTAGAAACTATTCTCATGGACATGTGAATTAAAAAAATGTGTTAACTCCTCAACCTTGTTGAAGTAAAGGGAGCTCATAAATTTAGAAAAAACCAAAATTTTCCAAATTTTGTTTAACAGAGTCGTCAAATATCGCATTCCCCTCGGGTATCTTTTTTCTAGTGTTGACCATATAGTCACTTCTCAAATCATCTTCGTTGACTCCTGCATAGTGGTTTTAGTCCTCCACCTTGAGCTTCTCAACTTTTAACTCCAATTCTTCTTCACACATCATGCCCTCAAGGTATTGCATCTCCCTGAAGCTCATCTTTCCCAGATTTTGTTTACTTTTTGTCTGTGGGGTAACTGGCATTTCTTACTTCTCCTTACCCTTTGGGTACCCTCTTCATTTTATTTACCTATTTTTACTCTTTGGGGTTTATAGAGACTACTAATGTTTGTGAATCTTATTCTTCTACTGCTACTTGTTCTTTGATGATGGTTGATTGACCCTTAACCTATGTATTTCTTTCTATTTCTTCTACAATGGATGTCCCAACATATGTTCTTACATAAAAAATGAAGTGTGCCTTATTTTATGCCTTGATTTTTAACTTCATAATAGATATGAAACCCATTTAAAACATGATCAACTTTCTTACTTGTATGAATCCTTAAATCTTGAAGAGGACCTGTGTACTTCATATCTAGGGTTGTGAGGCTTGGCTTTAAGCTTCCCTACTCAATAATGGTTGGTTATGAATTTAACAATGCACAAATTGATGAATTAATCCTCTTCATTTATAGAAATGCCCCAAATATTAGTGATTTTAAGTCACAATTCCATAAAGTTATTTTTTCTATCTCCTAAATGGCATTTCCTAGTCATTTGTGGCTCAAATTTACATGTTTTTTCATTGATATTATTTTCGTAGGTTTATGAGGTCTGTCAATTTGTCTTGATAAAAAGTGGTGAAAATGACATGTGTCTTTCCTTTTATATTGCTTGACGCATTTCTCCAAACTTAATTTTAATGAGTTTACCATAAGTGCAATAATTGTTAAAATTTACATGTTTGAGGTCTTAATTGCTATTGTCATTGCATTAACTTTTATTGTATACAAATTTTTAACCACAAACATTTTAGATTTTAATTTTTTGGAGTGACGCTATTCTTGGTGGTTATCAATTTTTGTTGTCATCTTCACCATGCATAATTTTCCCTTTTGCATTCCTAGGTGCTACACATCCTTGCCTTTCAGTTCCTTCTTATCAAGTCAAACTCAACTCCTCACCTATCTTTGTCACTCTTCACATCCCATGTTTAGCTTATCTAACTCATCAATTTATTTTTCACCACTTTGTATGTAATGTCCCCTAATTCCTAATGAGTCTTTTGGTAGAGAATCGATGGCCTATTTTATTCCTGTAGGCTAAGTTAGAAAATGTAAGGGAATAGTAGTATGGGGGATCACTATTCACCAATTACTATTCATGGGCACTATTCATAGATCACTATTCATGAGTGACTGTGCATGATGACTTGGCATAGTTTTGAGGTGGCATAGTGATGAGGTGTATTTGGTGAGGTGACTTGGCCCAAATAATGATTTTTAATGTTGAAATTGAAGGAGAGAGAAGTGGGTCACAATTTTACCACTTGGCCACATGGGGGAATAGTGGAGGCATGTGAAGGACAATTTGATTGAAGATCTCACCAACCCACTCAAGCATGTGATTGAAGGAATCTTTTGACTAATTATCTTGCACATGGGAAAGTGGGGGACAAGGTCTACTATTCTTGATTGAGGATCACATGCAAAGTATTGAAGGCACATAGGTTTGGTCAAAGATAAATCTTGGAGATTCCCTTGCACATGTGAGAGGTAAAATGCACTATTGATAAATAGTGCTACCACTTCAAACTTGGTTATAGTTCTTTCTTTCTCATGGGTTTCCCTCTCTTTCTCCTTCTCTTTTATATTTATATAAGTATGCCACTTATCCCTTTGTAAAATATATTTGGCAAACACAACCCCCCTATTTTGGTGATCTTGAACATTTGTTCAACTTCTGATCTTGAAGACTTGATCTTCTCAAGAGTGCTAGTTTCAGTGGTGAAAGATTCCTCCCTAGCTACATGATGTTGGTTTCATTTAAAAACTACATCTGGGCTTCATTGGATTATGCAACATTAGGAGTTATTTTGTAAGTGTTATGTTTTATGTTATCTAGAAATATAAGAGTGTTGTGTATTGTTTAAATCCTTTATTGTAAGAAGATAGTATGATTATTTTCTCTTTGTATCCATCATTATTGTCATTATAATCATTTATATAAAATGAATAAATATGTAAGAGTGGGATTTGGTGTTAAACAGTTGAGGAGTAGTATTATATGTGTTGTTCTCTTTTTGTTTTAATCATAAATATTGAAAATCTAAAAAAATATATTGTCTTAGGTGATTTAGGGAGAGATTGGTTAAGTAAAGTCAATTTTTAGTAAATATCCTTTAAAAGGGATATTTTCGTGGTATCAAATCTGGTTATCTTGGTAGTCTGTGTCGGAAAAATAAGTTTTTTATAGATTTGTAATGGGGAAAGTTGAGTGATGCAACACATAGAAGGCAATTTTAGATATAACATGTGAAGCAAACATGGTGATCCATTAGGAGAGACTAATACTTCTAATAGAACTAGATAAATGGTTGAGGAATGTGATCAAGAAGTAGTTCGAGATGATTCTACTTTGGCATTCATAAAAAGATTATTCATGAGTATGATAAAAGTTCAAGAGAAAATAAATTGATACTTGACTCAACTTATACATCATCTAGTGGCACACAAAAATAATGGTGGTGGAGATACAAAGGGTGAGACAAGCCATACTTCCTCCCACACCATTAGTTCACCCAATGAGCCACCAAGTCTATTCATGCTTACCTTTTTTCAAGAAGTAACAATCAATAGATCAGAGCAACCAAGCGAACTAGAGGAGCCATAAGAGGCTAGGTTCTTCAAAGTTTACCAATAGTTGGGGGATGATTTTTAGGTAACCATGACTTTTTCAGATTGTTGTCTATGGAAGTCTAGCATCAAGCCACATCAGGATAGAGGTGGTTCTAATCAGGATTTGTAATGACATTTGGGAAAATGTAACCTCCAAAGCTTTGATGTTTTGTAGAATTTCATAGCAAGATCTGGATCTAGAAGTTGGGGACATACTTAGAGCTGAATCCCATACCCAAGAGAGAGGCGATTAAGTTTTCTACCCTTCACCTAGAACGGGAGGCACATGATTGGTGGCACTTTAGATTGGTAACCCAAAGACATAGATTCATTGATACTTATAGAGAGTTAACATAGAGGTTGATAGACAGGTTCAATATAAAGGATCCTGATGTGTTTTTTAAGGAGCTGACTCATTTAAGACAATTCAACATGCTTGATGCCTACATTTTAGAGTTTTAGATTTTGCCAACCATGGTTTTAGATGTTTCTAAAATATGATTTACCTCTTTATTTATTGAGGGATTGATAGGGCCCTTGTAAAGTTAGGTGAAAGCATTTGGTCCACCTTCACTACAGGATATGATCAATAGAGCACGAGACTTGGAGTTATTTATTCCCGAGTCAAGGGTTCCATCAAAGTTTACACTATTCCATTTTTGTAGAAACAATAGAAGGTAATTGAATTGTCTAAGAAGCCTTACATACCAAATGAGGCTAGGGATGAGTTATAGAGGAAGAAGCTATGTTTTACATGTAAAGATCCATGGGAACTAAGACACAGGTGCAAGGGGAAGGAAAAAATACACTACATTGAGGTACTCCCAGAAAAGACATAAATACTTCAGATAGTGATGTGCTAGACGATCATAGTGAGCATGATAGACATGAGGAATTGGAGCCTACATAGGCACATGTTCCCACATCATCATTTATTATTACTACATTATCTGGTATTACCAGGTACAATGAATTTGGGATTCATGGTGTACTCTAGGGGTAGTGGATGTCAGTACTAATTGATAGTGGGGTGACCCAAAACTTCATTGATGTGGAATTAGTCATGCAGTGTGGACTATAGGATGAAAATTTTAAAGGATTAAATGTGGTTGTAGTATATGACTTCACTATGACATGCACCAAATGTGTTTTGTATATCAATATTGCATTGGGAAATCATATGGTGATTGATGATTTTTATGTGGTTCGTATTGGGAATTCCAACATTGTGTTGGGTGTTTAGTGGCTACAATCACTTAGGGAATTCACATAGAATTTCCAAACTATGGATCTGAAGTTCAAAGTGAATGGGAAGCATGTGGTATTGTGGGGAAAGTCCAGTGGATCTTTGAGAGTGGTTATGACCAAATGTATGGAGATAACATTCAAGCATAAATATATAAATTGGGTAGTTCATTACTTCATTTAAACAAAGAATACATGTGGTGGTAAGTAGGATTACCACATCAACATACAACCCATGCTGGATAAGCATAGTGGAGTTTTTGGTGAGATGCCTCTAGGGAGACCTCCTAACAAAGGGTTTGAGCATGTGATAAATTTGGAGGAAGGGGATAGACCAATTATCACTACTCCTTATCATCATATTTGGCATTTTAAGGAAGAGATTGAGAAGTCTATTAGAGAGCTACTCAACATGGGACATATTCGACCTAGTTATAGTCCATTTTATGCTTTAGTGGTGCTGGTAAAGAAGAAAGATGGGACTTTGAGGATGTGTATTGATTATCATGATCTCAACAAGAAGATGATCAAGAACTAGTATCACATTCCCAAGATCAATGAGTTACTTGATGAGATACATGGAGTAGCATTCTTCTCTAATATTGATCTACATTTAGGATACGATCAGATTAGAGTTTAAGAGTAGGATGTACACAAGATAGCCTTCAGAAGCTATTATGGGCACTATGAGTTCTTGGTAATGATGTCTGGGTTGACTAACACTCTAGCTACATTCCAATATTTTATAAACCTTGTGTTCAACCATCACCTATGGAAATTTGTTCTATTTTTCTTTGATGGAATCTTGATATATATCTGCACATGGGAAGAACACCTTAGACACCTTGAAAAGGTCTTGTTTATTATGGGAGGACAATCACTTCATGTGAAGGCTTCCAAGTATGAATTTGGGATGAGGGAGGTCCTCTATTTGAAATATGTGATTGCAGTAAGAGGAGTCAAAGTGGATTAGACAAAGATACAGGTGATCATTGATTGGAGACCATCATAGACTTTGACTCATTTGAGAGGCTTCTTAGGACTTTGTTTCTATTACTAGAGGTTCATGAAGGTGTACTCTTAGTTGACAACACCATTGATGGATTTGACCAAGAAGTGGGCATTTTCTTGGTCAAAATCTTCACAACAGGTATTTGACCACCTTAAAAAGGTGATGAGTACATGCCCAGTGTTAGCATTACTAGATTTTTCACAACCATTCATTCTTGAATGTGATGCTTCATGTATGGGCATTGGTGTAGTACTAATGCAGAATAGGTATCCCATTGCCTACAAGAGTCAAAAGCTGAGTATGGTAGAGCATGGGTACTCTACTTATGACAAAGATATGCTAGATATTTTGCATGCCTTGGTCAAATTATGATAGTACTTGGTGGGAAACAAGTTTGTGGTTTAGATGGATCACAATAGCTTGAGGTATTTTATGGAGTAAAAAGACATCAATGAGTGTCAGTAGAATTGGGTGAGAAAGATACAAGTTTATGATTTTGATATAAAGTATGTGAAGGGAAAGAATAATGTAATCGCTGATGCATTATCCAATAGTCATCCCTTTGTTCTATGACAGAGATTTTAATGAATTGAAAGGCTCATATCTTGGTTGAGTATTCTAAAAACTAGTTTGCTTGTGAGATCATGGATGGATTGATACAGGATGATAGGTATAAGGTTGTTTATAATGTGATATTTTAAAAGGGTAGGGTATACCTTATTCTTAAGTCATGGATTAAGGAAAAGATCTTGAGTGTCATACATGATACACCATTGGTAGGACATCCAGGGTACTTCAAGACTTACATATACATGGGAGAGATTTACATGGAGAGGATTGAAGGATGATATCCTCAATCATATTAGATAGTGTGTGGTTTATCAACAAAGCAAATTTGATCACTCATTATTTGTAGGGCTAGTTCAGTGATTGCCTATTTCAAACTAGAATGGGAGAGTATTTCAATGGATTTCATTACAAGCTTGCCCAAGGCTCAGGGTAAGAATTACATCTATGTGGTGGTCAAAAAATTGACCAAGTATGCTCATTTCTTTACAATATCAATGGAGTAAAATGCACCATAGGTAGGGTGATTATTCTTTGAGGAAGTTTTTAGGATACATGGATTACCTAAGAACATAGTCAGTGATTAGGATAACATATTCATGAGTACATTTTGGCAAGAACTATTCATTTTATTAGGTATAGAGTTGACATCAAGTACCAGCTATCATCCATAGACTAATGGTCAAACTAATATCGTGAACAAATGGATAAAGGGATATTTGAAAAGTTATGGGGTAGGCCATCAGAAAGCATGGGTTAAGTGGTTATACTTGGGTGATCATTACAATAATACAACCAATCATATGAGCATTTACATAACACCATTCAGAGTAATATATAGGTATGATGCCTCATCATTTGTTGATTTGGTGATATCAAATAGTCGAGCTCCCAAAGCTCATGAATAGATTGAAGAAAATTAGGACATCATGAAATCTCTCAAAGAGAATATGTAGTAGGAACAAAACCAATTGAAGAAATATGTTGATAGACATAGGATAGAGAGATAATTTCATGTGGGAGATTTGGCATTCCTTCACTTGAAACTTTATAGGCAATCCTCCTTAATAAAGAGTGGCACTGAGAAATTAAATCCATGATTCTATGGGCCTTATATGACTCTGAGATGGATTAGTGAGGTCACATATGAGTTAGAGTTACCTAAGCATAGCAGGATCCATAATGTTTTTCATGTGTCTTACCTCAAAAGGGCACAAAGACAACATATTGATCCATCTTCTGAGTTTCCACCAATAGAAGAGGAGGGAAAGTTGATTTTAGTTCCATGATAAAATATTGAGGTATAGGAGAAGAAGCTCAGGAACCAAGTCATAACCAAGTTTTTGATGCATTACAAGGATTTGCCATTAGTGGATGCCACATGGGAAGGTGAATAGATTTTGTAACATCTAAATATACAATTGCTTGGGGATAAGAAATCTTAGAAAGGGAGGACTATAATGTCTCTTACTTCCTAATGAGTGTTTTGGTAGAGAAATGATAATCTATTTTATTTCCATAAGCTAAGTTAGAAAATGTAAGGGAAAAGTAGTATGGGGATCACTATTCACCAATTACTATTCATGGGTACTATTCATAAATCACTATTCATGAGTGATTATGCATGATGACATGGCATAGGTTTAGGTGGATAGTGATGAGGTGTCTTTGGTGATGTGGCTTGACCCACATAATGATTTTTAATGCTGAAATTGGAGGAAAGAGAAGTGGGGCACAATTTTCCCACTTGGCCACATGGAGGAATAGTGGAGGCATGTGAAGGATAATTTGATTGAAGATCTCACCAACCCACTCAACCATGTGATTGAAGGAATGTTTTGACTAATTATCTTTCACATGGGAAAGTGGGGGACAAAGTCTACTATTAATGATTGAGGGTCACATGTAAAGGATTGAAGGCACATTGGTTTGGTCAAAGATAAATATTGGAGATTCCTTTGCACATGTGAGAGGCAAAATGCACTATTGATGAATAGTGCTACTATTAGAGTATCTTAGTCATGCTCACTAGGCTCTAGGTATTTATGTTTTCCTAGTTTTGTCTTATGTGGGGTTTAGTCTCACATTGGTTAGTTTAGTTTGTATTTTGTTTGCCTTGCCTATATAAGCAAGTGTTATTCATTGTAATATACATGCTTCTTTTATGCTTTGTATGCTTCTTTATGTTTTAACATGTTTTTATAATAATTTACATATCTCATTATGTGTTAACAATTGATCTTGTTTTTAATTGGTTTCTTGTAAGTCTATGATAAAACATCAATGGCTATGGTAATGAGCCATTGGAGAGATCTTGTCTAAATAGTTTTGATAACTCTTTCATGGTAATCAGAGCCATCTCTAACAACCATTACTCAGTCATCATTATTGGAATATGTTCAATGTTTTTGTTGGCTTTGGTGTTTGTACATCTAGTTTAGAACCATTCAAAGGCAATCTATTGCATTAGGTTGAAACATTTATTTGTTATTTGAGCATATCCATTTTATTGATCAAAGTTCAAATATGCACCATACCAAGGCATAAATTTCACTTGGATTGGTCATTGCCACTGTAGAGAGGAGACATTATTGTTCTATTTTCCTAGTTGGAACACCCCTTTGTGGAGAGAAAGCATTGGTATGAGGCATTGGAAAAATGGCTTTGGATCTTTCATTTTATATCTTGGCATTGGAAAGGAAAAGCTAGGCATTGAATTTACATCCGTTTGGATCTACACTACATTGTAAGGCATTAATTAATTTTTTATCTGGAGCATGGAGTTGAAACACTAATGTTTCTATTTTTATTCTAAAGCTTTTATTTGCTACATGGAAATTATGTATAGATCTTGGCACTTGTTTGATCTAAAGCACTAGGTGTTGGAAGGAAGGATTAAGAAAATAGAGGTGTTGGTCTACTAAGAGAAAGATCTGAGGAGAAGGAAAAGTCATTTGATACTAAGAGATATGAGGAAAGATAGATCTAAGGCATCCTTTTTATATCTATTGTATATGATTTGTATCTATTGTGTGAGAGGGAAGGTATTTTTTAGATTTACAAGAGAAACTTGGCATCTTTTTCTAACTTTCTTTCCTTTATCTAGATCTATAGAAGCATTTCTATTTTTTGAGTGTTGGAATCCAAGCATAGCCTGG
Source organism: Torreya grandis (assembly GCA_037957365.1). NCBI lineage: Eukaryota > Viridiplantae > Streptophyta > Pinopsida > Cupressales > Taxaceae > Torreya > Torreya grandis. The sequence goes on along the minus strand of JARHVA010004291.1, from coordinate 1,582,460 downwards.
AGTAGAGGAGTGTGGACCTAAACATGAATATTGCATTGGAACATAAAGTCATATCTATTGTAGAGATCAAGATCCCTAACTATTGTGTTGAAATATAACTTGACATTGGAATAAAGCTTGGCATTTTGAGATCCAAAGCTTTCTTTGTCTGTTGCACGGAAAGGAGATATTCAAACTTGGCATTTTTTGAGTTTTCTTTTCTAGCTTGAGACATGTTCAAATCTGATCTTGGCAAACCACCAGAGCTTGGTGTTAAAACCTTGATCTTGGAATCATTTTCTACATTTGATGCTGTAAGATCAAGCCTTGGGAATTTTTTTGAGAAGATCTATGTTTGTATCTCCCTAGAGGGATCTGAGCCAAAACACAATTGGTAAAACCTCTTTTTCTCTCTTTACATAGTTGGAAATTCATTTTTCTTGCTTTATCAACTATATTTTTTAACAAAAGAGGAAGTCAAAACACTTACATGCATCCTGAGGTAACTAAAAATTATATTTTTCACTTTGGTTGACTTTTCTAAGTCTATGGTAAAATTATGGTTCTAATGTGTGGTTGCATGACTATGCTTGTTTGTGATTTGGTCTCAAATTCTAGTTTGTAGTATTTTAAAATTATTTTGACCCATTTTTATGGGAAATCAAAATTCTAATAACTTTTAAACTGTAACTCAGATTGGAGTTTCATTCATTTCAAAAGTGCATGTTTTTTGACTATCTATTAATTGGTGTCATAAAGTTGTAAAAAGGTACTACTTTTATAAAGTGCCACATTCTGAGGGGTCTCTTCATGTTGGTTGTGTTGTCTTATGCTTATAGTTTATGGTGACATGTTTTAGTGGTGATGCATTTTGATATGTTTTGAGAATTTGTTGAGGGAATATTCCTTATTTTGCACATACCTTATCTCTTTCATTTATTATAGATCAGAGGGTTAGGTCTGGTTTGACAGGAGGTCAGACCCCCTCACAAGCAACACGAACTTCCTTTTTGCTTCTTCTCGATTATATTGTCACCATTTTTTGCACTCATGGATGCATTTTTGGTTGAGTCCAATGTCCTATTATTGAGTTTACATTGTCACTACTATGGGGTTTCTTGTGCTATGAGCCCTACTATTGTACTTTATGCACACACTATTTTGGATGTATTTTTGACTGAGCTTGATGTCCTTTTTACATGTAATTTGCATATTGTTATTTTTTAGTTGTTGATTATTTTTTAGTGTGCTTGCATATATTATGGGTTTTTTCACCATTTTCCACACTCTTCTATCAGCCCATGACATGAATTAGTACTTTGACACACTGGTAGTTGTGTCATGTCTCCTCGAGGCCTATTTCTTAGTGCCTTGCCTTCTTCTATGGAGACATCTTTTCCACTCCCTTATTTTTGGAGTGCCTCTCTTGATGGGTTACTTTATAGGTCAATAGTATCCTCATTTAGAGTTATTCTGGTGAAGCCCAGTGTCTTCCTTATTTCCATATGGTGTTTTTATATGTATGGGATATATTGTACTTGTACTGATTTATAAAGTGCCATGGGGGGTTTATTGATTCAACCTTGTCTACCTCCATGTGTTTGTGTGCTCTATTTTAGGCATCTTTTCACTTCATTAGTTGTTTGTCTTTTCCATCACTACCATGGGATGTCATCTTTGGGAGACCTTTTCTATATTTTGACACCTTTTTAATAGTTTACGGTCTCCTTATTTAGAGTTATTCTAATATATATAGTGTCAGTTTGTTTGGTGTTCACGTAGTGGATTTGAACCACTCGTGTAGACCTTTGTTTCTCCACTACATCCATTTAAAAGTAAGGGGGGTGTGACATATATTTTACTTCTTGGTATTGAGCATTCCTTGCACATGTTATATTATTTTGTACTTTCATCACCACTAACAGTTTCCTTGATTGAAGTTATTTCAGTGAAGCCCAATATTAGTTATTTTGTGATAGAGTAGTGTATTTAAACCACTCATGCAGATTGAATTCTTTTGTGACTTGTAAGTACTTGGAGTGTGGACTTCTTCAACATCATCTTTGGGGATATTTTCTCTAGTTCTCTTCTTTGTTTCTTTCTTTTGGTGGGGGGAAGTTTTTCTTACAATTTTTTTCTTTTTTTCTCCACTTTATGAAAATAATGTATTTTGTATTTTTTTGAGTGTTTCTAGATTAATCCTTTGTACATGGGTATCTTATTCAGGCACTTTGTTTGCTAGAACCCATATAAGAATTGTTACTTGACTTTATGGCTTTCTTGGTGATTCTTATAGTGACACTAGTGTGGTATCCCCACCAGTGACACCATTGTGGTAGAACCACCAATATTTATACTCACTACTCACCATCTTGTTAGAGGGTGTTCATGTTATGCTTCCTCAGGTTCATCATTCTACCTAGTAATTTAGAGGATGGTGTTGGTGTTCAGTGATCTCGTATTCAACACCACTCCCACTTTCACTTGGTGGTCAAAATAACTTGACATCCATGTACTCCGACATGATGGATTGACATCCATAGGGACACATGAATTCACACTAAATCCTCTATCATTATCCCCTAGCTTCACTTGAGGTGGGGGGGAGTGTTAGAGTATATTACTCATGCTTGCTAGGCTGTAAGTATTTGTGTTTACCTAGTTTTGTCTTATATGGGGTTTAGTCCCACGTTGACTATTTAACTTGTATTCTATTTTGTCTTGCCTATATAAGCAAGTGTTATTCATTGCAATATACATTCTTATTTTATGCTTTATATGCTTCTTTATGTTTTTAAATGTTTTTTTAATACTTTGCATATCTCATTGTGTGTTCATAATTGATCTTATTTTCAATTGGTTTCTTCTAAATCTATGCTGAAGCATCAATGGTTGTGGTAATGAGCCATTTAAGAGATCTTAACTGAATAGTCTTGATAACTCTTTCATCTACCACTTCAAACATGAGAACAATTCTTTCTCTCTCATGGTTTTCCCTCTCTTTCTCCTTCTCATTTGTATTTCTATAAGTATGACACGTCTCCCTTTGTAACATATCTCTATCAAACATAACCCCCTATTTTGGTGATCTTGAATATTGGTTCAAATTCTAATCTTGAAGACGTGGTTTTCTGAAGAACGCTAGTTTTAGTGGTGGAAGGTTCCTTCCTAGCTAGTTGATGTTGGTTTCATTCAGAAACCAAATTTGGGCTTCATTGGAGTATGTAACATTTTTATTTATTTTTTAATTATTATGTTTTATGTTATCTAGTAATATAAGAGTGTTGTGTGTTGTTGAAATCCTTTATTGTAAGAAGATAGTATGAGTATTTTATATTTGTATCCACTATTGTTGTCATTATAATCATTTATATGAAATGAAGTAATATGTAAGAGTTGTATTTGGTGTTAAATATTTTATTTAAAATCATTCCATGGAGGATTCGTGTTATATGTGTTGTTATGTTTTGTTTTAATCATAAATATTGAAAATCTAAAAATTTATAGTGTCTTAGGTGATTTAAGTAGATATGTTAAGTAATGTCATTTTTTTAGTAAATATACCCTAAAAGGGATATTTCATTATATCCCCTATCCCACACTAAATTCTACACTTGGTCCTCTAGTGCAGCAAGTGACTTTTTATCAATTGCCTATTGTGTTGTATGTGTAGAGTTCGATGCACTTCCATTAAAATGGTCATAAAATTATAAATTCACTAAGCCCAACAAGCTTCTGGGCATTGTGAATTAAGAAAGCTTCCTAGTTTTTCAAGTTTTCATACATTAAGAGAGATTATTAAAAAAGGCACAACAACAATCATTCATGAAAACAATATGTTGAATAAGGTTGTGCAGTTTATGACATACAATGACACATAAATTTTACATGAAAAAGCTAACCTATATTAATTTAACATACCAAACATAAGGTACAAAAAATATATGGAATAATCTTTATTACAACATGGCTCAAATATGACAAGCATGGTACAACTTGATCTAACTACCATTAAAATTTCCAAGGAGCATTTCACCATCCAATATGCACAAATTACACATGCTAGTTTCCAAAATATCATGGATAATGTAGGGACCCAACTAACTCATTTGATATTCCTTAGATCCTTCAAGTACTTGGAAGTATAGATTAGGATGGGGGCTCCTTCAACCAATATATTTCCGTTTATGTGCTAGTCATGCCAAGCTTTTTGTCAAGCCTTTATGAATAAAGTTCCTACTATGTAAGAAATTAAGTATGTAATTAAATATAATGAACTAAAGACAACTAAGAGGACACATTACACAGAGATTATGTGGAAAACCCTTGAAAACAAGCAAGGGAAAAAATCATGGGAAAAATGGTAGCTTCCAAACTTCATTAAATCATAGCATCAAACTCTCTTCTATAATAGATCCTCTAGCAACTCCTTCAGTGCTAAAAAAATCACTCAATGCTTCTAGTTGAATCATTCAAGTTTTGAACCAAGTATAATCTACCTTGTAAGATCCAATCTCCAAGCATGTAAGCCCAAGGATTACATAGATCCACTAATTGGATAAATTACAATGAGAGAGATAATGAATATTTATGCATTTTATAACATGAGAGAGAAGGGAAGAGAGAATGAATAGTGACACCAAATAATTTTGACCCACATTGATACAAATGTGATCCTAAATAGTGGTGGTGTTGTCTTCATGTACAAAAGTCTTTAAGGCATCTTCACTTTAGACAAGAACATGTGCCACTTCCATGTGGCCCCAAAAACATTATATCCCACACACATGTAAGGTCAATCTACTGTAGTAACTTTATTTTCTTCATTTTCCATGTGACCACATGAGTTCAAAAGATTCTTGCAATCACCTTTTGACTCTCTCCACACATGGGAATAGTGGGGTCCCTTAGAAATTTTACCCACACCAACCCTTTTGTATTTTTCACCATGTGACACAACCCATGTGACTACCAAGGACAAAATCATGTGCCTTGGTAGAGTGCTATGCCCCACTCCCATCAAATCAACTTGATCACTCATGGGATACCCTCTATGGGCCCCTGTCATATCACTAATCACCACATCACTCACAATCCACATCATTAACCATCAACACCACCACTAGGCCATGTCATCATGAGTAGTGACCATGAATAATACTTATGAATAGTGATTCATGATTAGTGGTTGTGAATAGTGACTTTACATCCTAACATTCTCCCACTTGAAGTTAATATACGCCGGCTTTTACCACACCTTATTATTCTACAACCAACTGCTCATCAATGCCCTTTGCTACCCTGACAAACATAATAGAAGTTTTTTTGTACTACTAAAACATCTCTATCTTAATTGGATTTGTTAACATTTACTCCATACAATATTGTAGCACTAGAGTGACCAATCACTTCACACACAGACCAATCCTCTAACAGGATTCTTCCATGAACTGATCACAACTCCCACTACTTGGGAATATCCAATTTGGTGCTCACCATGGCATTATGAGACTTCTAAATCTTGATGAATCCAATACAAAAGAAAACAAAATGTCTTCTCCTCCTCTAGAACACTCTTGGGATGACAAATCAAAATGCAAGAAGTGGAGTACTTCCTTGCTTTCTCATCCTTGTGAATCTCCATCCTTGCTTTGCTCCATCATACCACCTTAATTTCATGTGTTCCAAATAAGCCATCAAAATAATTATCATATTAAGGATTTCTTCCAACATGTCACAAAACACATAGGCCATCCATGAAGGTAATGAAATTCCTATACAACATGTGTGACATCTACACCAACCCCTACAATGATTGCAATGCAAACCAACAACACCTTTACCTCAACTCTTTCTCTTTATCTCTCCCTAAGTGAGATCACCATGTAGGAGTCATGTTGTTCCAACTCCTTAAAAAATAACTAGTACACATAACACTCTTGATAGTAGTGAGTAAAAAATATGACATAGAAGTCAATACCAAACTTCTCCTCATAGCCTCTAGCTATCAACATGATACAAGTGGACTAATCACAGCTCTAGGGAAATTATCACACTACCTAGTGCATCACTGTACCTAATAATTTTTTGAAATAGCATTCAATATTCACCTTTATCTACCAAATTTTACCAAACACCAACTCATGTGCCTACAGTATTAGTCCATGCATTGGTTTACCTAGCCATATGCCATAACCATATACACAACACTCGATATGAAATAAAAAATGCATCATGTCTATAAATCAATCCTCACTCAGATAAGATAGAGCATACCTAAAATTTCAATTCGAAATGCATTTCTTAAGTAGGAACATGACCAATATGGGGATTTGCTATACCTAATTAGGGGATCACTTGTTATAATACACCATGTGAGGTAGGGTTCCAAAGACTATAGTCTAATACAATCATGCAACAACCCTAAAAGAGTCATAAGGTTTGATATTTCACCTATGCTAATGAATAAGAAAGTAAATATAATATAGTGCACACCAAAGCTTGTGGTACAAAGTCGGGGTTGGAAGCAAAATAACTAACTAAACTAAACATGCATAAAAGACATACACTCGCATCAATGTATAAAAAATCCTAATGTATGAAATAATGAAGCACAATTGTATTACCTATCTACTCTTACAAAGGATAAATAAAGTTAGGAATACTTACCTTAAAGATTAACATGTCAATCCTTAATCTCTCCATTGGCCAAGGTGCTTTGCAAGAGATTATTATGGTATTTAAGGATAACAAAGACAAATTAGCTCTAGGATACATAACTTATATATGCATCTAAAATACTTCTCCACAAGACAAGATCTGTATATCCAAAGAAAGAATGGAACCCTAAGATTTATTCCTCAAGTAGAATGGTTAATAAGAATATGTTTTTTCACACTTATTCTTCTTCACTTCTCTTCTCTATAAATGGTTGGATATGAACCTATATATATAGGTAGATCTTGCCTTAAATCTTCTCAAAAATATCAGCTGTATAGGGTTGGCCATGGTCGACCCTATATGTTTTCATGGATAATTCACTAGGTCTGAGCTAGGTCGACCAAAAGTCTAATAAACCCAAAAAGTAAAAAATACCCTAAACTGTACAAGGTTGACCATGGTTGACCTAGTACAATGGACAGTCCAAAAGGAAATTAAAGAAATAAAAGGAGGATGGAAAGAGGAAAATGTTTGGAATAGGTACGACTAAGAAGAATAAGCTTAGGATTAATGGTTTTAGGAGATGAGTGTGTAGATAGTAAGTGGAAAAAGGGATAATAATCTTATAAAGCATTGATGGTTTACCCACCCCTTTCCTAGTGCACCCCTTAAGGTGTGAACTTAGAGAGATTGAGACTTAATGAGTTTATATAAGATATAAAGTGTCAGTAATCAATAAAACTTAAAAATATTATGTGTATACATATGCCCCACTTAAAGCTCATCACGTGTCATGTGAGTGCAACACGAGATGGTGCTTT
>JARHVA010004291.1:1400000-1567500 GCA_037957365.1 Torreya grandis | reverse complement strand
AGCATGATTCATGAGCATTGTCATATGTGGCTCCTCAATAACTAGAGGTGTTGACACCATCTCTACCCTATGATAAAGGGGAAAAGTACAAAAATAAGGAACTATAAGTGAAGGAAAATGATGAGATACATAAAAAGACTCAAGAAAAGAATAATGATAATGGATAATCTTAGCATCATGGGCTTGTACAAGGCCATCTAACAATGAATCATCTAAGGAATAACCATCATCATAATCTAGGGTGTGAAGATCAATGACATAGGTAGGGTTGATCTTATCATCTGAGGAAGTATAGTGAATATAATGCCTAGTCTTGGTCAAGACTATGGGAATGTCATCACAAGGAGGCTTGCAAGAGAGAGGTTACAATGAAGTAGGACACTGTGAGATGAGGTGGGAGATCAAAAGTTTTGATCTTTAAGTTAATCTCATCAGGCTCATCATCATCAAAATATAAGAGGTTAAGAGGAATGTTAACAATGATCTTAAGATGCCCATAGTAACCTTTGGTTGAATTGATGGAAAATTTGAAATACTGAAACTCATGAAATGGAATGCTTGGCAAAGGCTCAAGAGTAGGAATCTTGAAGACACCACAATCTTAGAATTGTTCTAAATTCTAAGGGTTAGTGTCACCTTAAATCTTGTAAATGGATCCATTATGAGGGAATTTAACGTATTAGTAGGAAAAAGAAGTAATAGCTCTCATGTGGTGAGTCTATGGCCTACCAAGCAAGATGTTATAAGACATAGGGAAATTAAAGATCATCACCTTCACATGGATGGTGATAGGTGGGATGGCAATGGGAAGCCAAATGAAACCTAGAGGAGACATTTGCCTTTTATCATATCCTTGGCATGCATTATGTGTAAACTTGAAATTGCATTTAGAATATCCAAGATTCTTAATAAATTGAGATAAGTGACACATATGCCAGAACCCTCATCAATTAATGCATGCTTAACTTGGATATCACCTATTTGGATTCTAATGAATAAGTGAAGATCACCCATATGAAGCAAAATATTATAGCAAATCATATAAGCTATGAGAAATTTTAAAGAAAGAGAAGTGTCTATAGTTTCATCAACATTGATAGACATCTCTTCACATTATCATAAAATACTATCTTCAAATCTAGATAAAGCTAAATCCCATCCTTTTAGAGGAGGATGAGGGACATTCATATATAAATAGTAGTTGCATTATATTTTTTCTATGATGGGGAGAAGTCCTCATAAACTCAATTAACATAATTTGGGATGGGAGATTAGTGAGCTCCATAATTGGATCCCACTCATCATTGCCCATAATAAAGTTCTTAGATATAGGTGCAAATGATTAAGGAGGTCCTCAAAAGGAGGAGCTAAAGTACATTATAATTTTTTTTGATAAGGATGAGAAGAAGGAGATTTATAACAAGGTTATAAATCATGTTGAGATGATGAATTAGTTGGTTCAAGTTGATTTTGAGAAATAGGAGAAGAAGTGTTAGTAAAAATTTGATTATCATTAGTATTGGAAGATAATGGAAGAGTGGTAGAAATAGAATGGGAAGTGTTATCCAAGGGAGGATTATAAATTACATCATCAAAGGTAATAAGGTCATCTTGACCCCACTCATTTAAGTGAGTTGGAAAAGATTCTTGGATAACACAATATGTTCTAGATGAATGAGGAGTGTAGATAGGTTGGAAATTAATGAAAGCCACCACCCTACACATATTAGTCATGCTAACCACATTATCTTCAGATGTTGGTTCAACAAGACTTTATACATTGTTGGTGGAAGGGGTGGGATTGGCTTGGGTGTCTTGAATTGGTTGGTGATTAGGAAGGGGGTCTTTATAGATAGTTAAATGAACATTTGCTTGATTCAAGGCTTAATTTTTGTCACGTGTTTTATAATCCTTAAAAGCAATTTCATAAGTTGTTAACACTTGTGAATGATGGAATCATGATAAAAATTAGCTCCAAAAAGAAAATCCATAGCTAAATTATGAAGTTGTCTATAGGTCTCATGAGAATGACCCCAACTAGCATGAAACCAACAAAACTTGTTAGGATCATACCAAGATTTCATAGGATGAGTAGGGTCAGGTTCTCATGGAAGAGGCTTAGGTAGATGCTTAAGTAATTTAGTTGAGGATAGAGTTTTGTGAACATTAATGTTATTTGGTGAGAGAAATGAGGATTGGCATATTTTTGAGAAGAGGGAATTGGTTCTGAAGAAGGGGTGGGAATGACAACTTGAACATTGTGAATGGTGTCATAAGAATATGTAACACCATCATTGGTACTATTGTAGTTTTTGTTATTACATAATAGATGAAGACCTGTAGAAGGTTGGGGTGTATCAAATTGATGCATTAGGAAATATTGTCATTTATCTTGGTTAATAGCCTCCTCCAATGTAAGTGGAGAGAGAGTGTAGACTCGATATTGTAATTTAAGAAAGAGGTCATTGGTAAAGAGATGGAAAAGATTATCATCAACCATGTTATGTTCACATTTATTTAACAAAGTCTTCCTTATTTTAATAAAGGCTTGAGTGGTTTCATTTTCATTTTGTTTGCAATTAATGAAATGGGTCAAAGTGTTTTTGGGAAGATCACTAGTTTAGAATTCTTGCACTAAAGCATTCACTAAATCCTCCAAACTAGTAATGGAATGTGGTATAAGTTTATTGTATCAATCCAAGGAATCACTTGTGAGAATTTTGGCAAGGAACTTAGTAGCAAAAAAGGTGTTTAATTAGACACAATCCTTATAAAAATTTCCAAATGTCTTAAGATGAAGGGTAGGATTGGTTGATCCATTATAAGAAATTGTAGGTGTTATACCTTCTATGTCAATGTTAGCAATTTGAGTAGTAAGAGGTTCACTTTTTAGATGTTTGATGGTTTTGTTGATTAGAGGAGGTTAAGGAATGAGATTGCCTTGAGAATATCAAAATGGAGGAGGGAGAACATTCTAGTTATGTGTGCCCTAAGCCATTGGTTGTGGATGAGATTGAAGGTGGTTTTGCATTCTCATCTTTTGATTTATGTTATAAGCTTGAAATGTAATCATTTAAATTAAAGTTTGAAAAAAAAAATTGATGTGCTTGATTAGCATTAGTAGAAGCATTAGAGTTTGCATTAGTGTTAGTATTAGTGGATTGGATACCACTATTGGTGTTGATAGGAGCTTAAGAAGAATTATGAGAGTGTGATGCACTAGTGGAAAAATTTACTTGTGTAGCAAATGATGGACTAGTGAATGGTTGAGAGGAAGAAGCACTAGAAGCATGATTTCCTTGGGTAGCAAACAAAACACTAGTAGATGGATTAAGGATACAAAATATTAATAGAGGCCCAATAGATGTAGAACCTAAAATGTTAGTGGAGATATTATGCATAGAGGTAGAATAAGTGGATAATGATACTATGCTAGAATGGTGCTTATCATTATCCTTGATGGATCACCATACACTTGAAAGGGTGTTGTCCAATCTATGAATTAGAGGATGAGTACACTTATGAGTCTCTTCTTTAATGTATCAAATGCATCCTCTTAAACTTCATCCCATATGAATGGATCGTTCTTGCATAAAAGATCTTCTAATGGTGCAATGATCTTTGCATAGTGACAAATGAACTTATGATAGTATTTGATATGCCCTAAGAATGCATGCACTTCTTGCTAAGTGGTGGGTACCTATAACTCAATAATTATGGAAACCTTTTCAAGATTAATATTGAGGTCATACTTAAAAATCACATGCCTAAGTAGTGCACCAAAGGTGTCACAAAGATATGTTTCTTCAAGTTGAGTATATTTGAATTTTTTGAAAATGCTTAAAAATGAGGCATAAATTATTATGATGGTTCTTTGTCAACCCATAGACTATCTAGTCATACAAATATACTTGAAGGAATTAGTGAACATATTATTTGAAGACTACTATAATGGTGTGCAATAAGATTATAGACGCATTATTTAATCTAAATAACATGACATTATAGGCAAACAAATCCCATTTGGTTACAAATGTTGTTTTGGGTTTGTACTCCTCAATTTTCACTTGGTGATAGCCTAAAAGTTCATTAGTAAGGGTGTAAACCTCATAATCTACTACTCCCTTGAGAACTACCTCAGAAAAGGGGATGGGAAAAGGGTCGATGACACACACCACATTGAGGAGCCAATAATCAATACATATGTAATTTCACCCATCCTTATTGATGATTATCACCATTAGGATTACCCACTTAGACTCCTCCAATGGGTAGATCACACATACAACCAACATTTTATCAATCTCCACCTTCACCTTGGTGTGTAGGTTTGAGTTCATCCAGTATGGTAGGTTCTTCATGGGTATTATTTAAAACTTTTATGTTTTTAGATAAATAAGGTTTAAGGGGGTTATAATATCCTAATCAAATGGATGAATAAAATTATTCTAGAGAAGGTGAATTAAATTAATTTAAATAACACAATATTGTGAATCTAAAAAATTACAAAATATATAATGTTTAATGTTAATTGATATTTTGATAATTATAGACACTATTTTTGAATTATATAGAACCTCAATCTTGTATACTTAGAAAATACATATCATGGATGTACTTATAACTTCTAGACCTTTCCCACTTCTAAAAGGTTCACATACACTATCTATATGTGCCTAATTTCTTATCTCTTAGTTAGACCAATGCTATTCTAATGACCTAGGCCTTCTGCCTTGACAAAAATGTTATAAACCTGCTTATCTTCAGTCTCTATAAGTTTTAGACCTACACCTATTTTCTAACTATCCAAGCACTTGCATCCCAACCAAATGCCTACTTCAATGCAAGTGTCCATTTCCCTAAAGTCATCCAATTTTAAAATGAAATGTTTTTTAAAGGTCAAATTAAGAGATTTAATGCAAGATATTCTCCAAAGGATTGGTATAAATATAATATCAATCCTCATTCATTCCTGACCTATAGAAGAACAAGGCAACTTACCAAAATTACACAATCAAACACTCAAGTGGGTAGAGCTTCCCTATTTTATCTTATTTCCATACCAATCATAGGGACAACATATATATAGGTTCTAATGACTAAAGGAATATCTCAATATATATATTTGGCAAGTTATAAGATATGTCATTATTATACTTATTTATCACATATTATATGATTTACACACAAGCCAACCTGTAAGGGAGAACTACATAAGTTAGAGGCTATCTTCAAAGTATTAGATATGTAGGCAATACTCATTGATAGATATGTATATAGGGTAGATCGAAAGTATGTGCCTAATAACCCATTTTTACCATAGCTAATATGAAGATGAAGAACTAAGGTTTTATTATTTCATAAGGATTGACTGTCCATGATAAGAATATGAATGCACTAGAGTGAAGGCAACATAGATCCTATAACATATAGGGGCTTTAATCCTATTTTGTTAGGTATTTCATACTAAAAACCAATGTTTTAGTCATATAGTAGCATTGAACCGATCATCCCAGGTCAGTGTAAGGCTCCACAACAAAGGTTAAATTTTTAGAATTAGGTGACTATTCTCAAATCTAGATCCAATCCACTTTTTGCCTATTCCAAATCCAAATCTATATGAACATCAAAATTAACTATCTTATTTATTTTATCATTATAGTAGCTATATTAATTGTAATTTTTATCTTTAACGTCTCAACATAATAAATATAATTTATGTTTTATCTAAATTTTAGAAATAATTGGCCTACTCTAGAGATAGTCTACCATACTTGTGCCTTATGCTAGATCTATCCCTTTAACCCTAGATTCATCTTAATCTATATTTTAGGTTTAAAAATTTGGTGAACCCAACCATTATGTATATTTGTGTAAACCCTAGTTGGCATATGGTTTCCAATTTTCTAATTTATAAATGTAGTAATTATTCAATTTTGATTTTTATTATCATGATTGATTTATCCTTAGCATTTGTATGTCTTTCTTATCTAATTCTCATATAAATTTTTAGATCATTTAAAATGGATACAAATGAGCCTCTTAATCCTCTTAACCCTAAGGAGGGTTTTATATATCATCCCTCCAACTAGGTCCATGCTATCACTCCTTAAAGGGGTAAGGTAGATGGTATATATACACATGTTCAATTTGAAGCACCTAAGGTTTATGCTTGTGAATCTTTGGAAGATCAAATCACTGGTATGATCAAGTTAATAAAAGAGTTATGAATTAGATTACATACATGTAGAATCTAACACATGGTAGTGTTAATCATGTGTTTGCATCCTCATCTACCAATGTTGTGTTGAACAAAGTTTCATATCCAAATGAAGAGCTAAAACAAAATATGTATAGAATAATTGATTAAAAAAGTGACCAAAATGATAATAAGAGTCTAATTAAAATCCTAAGAGAAATAATTCAAAACAAAGTGATCAAATTACTTTCTCCACATCCTACAAGGACATCCAAAAACTATTGTGCATATCCTAGTTAGCATGGGAATCATATATATTATTATTTTGTATTAAAAAATAGGATACAAAGTCAAAAATATAGTGGTGATCATATCATTGATACATAAACCAAGAAAACCACTTACATTATGAGTACCTCTCCTAAAGCACAAGTGCCAAAACAACAAATATCGATACCAAAAGAGAATTCAAAGCAAGAGAAGGATCAAAATAAAAAATAAAGAGAGAAACTACCATTACCAAAGGTTTCAAAAATTCCAAATGATATACAATTACCAAAGGAACTAATGATATTAAAACCACTAGAAAATAAACTATGTGATCTCCCTCTGTTACTCAACACTGAACAACAAGAGGCCATAATTCCAAATGATTATGATAGTGGTGATACTATTCCTAATATAAACTGAATATAGATTAAATCAAAGCCAACCATGTCACTCAAGATGTTCATAAGGTATTAACATTTGAGGTGCACACAGACAAAAATAATGGTATACCAAAAATGTCATAACCACAATATGACATGGTTTGTTTTTCATACAAGGATGTTAAAAATGATATATCACAAGTTTAAGAATAACCTAAGAAGTTCCATATTTTGTATACTACTAACATAGAAGATTGGCATGATCCTAATGATACTAATTACAAAATATAGGAATATGACACATATGATATGAGGCCTAAGCATAGGTATCCACTTGATGATATCCTTGGGTTATAGTAAAACTTTTACCCATACGTGATCATGATACATATAGGTTATATCATTTTATGTCGACTTTACATTATCATGTTTGAGATATTATATATACATACACATGCCTTGATCCATGCTTATATATTTTTCACTATACTTGATATGCTATGTAATTAAAATTTATTTCTAACACATATGATCCATGGGATATTTTGATATGCTTAAGGTGGTTGATTATGCTTTCATTTATGCACTTACTTAGTTTCTTAGCTAAATATTGTCTTGATTGTTTGAGCATTTGAATATGCTCCATATTTTTATCCCTTGTGCCTTTGTTTTCCTCTAACATTCGAATATGTCATTATTTTTTGTATGTTGACATTTGAATATGTCATTAATTTATGGACATTTGTCTAAGTCATGTCCCTTTGATTGTGTGACATTTGAACATGCCCCTTTTTTGAGGTCCCCCTGGACCATTGCCTTTGGATTTTATTTTTATTTATCATATGTGTGTGCTTGACTTCTTGTTGAGATTTTACTATTACTATCTAGACATTGACATGATCAAAATCATGCATATTAGGACTTGGTGTGATCACACTCTTTGTGTTTCAATGATAAATGTACCTAGATATGTTCTATCTATATGATACATAGTACATTCAAAATATACATGGTTATATTATCCTTTTTGGATAGGGTACATACCAGTTTATACTTCTCTCACCTCAAAGGGAGGGCATATTCATGGGAGCATTCCATGGAGGAATGACTTCCACATTGATTCACAAATTTAGATTGCAATGGGGAAATGTTTTGGAAACATGTTGTCCACATTTTTCATAGTTATAGATTCAGTGGGGGCATGCTTTAGAAACATTTTCTCCACACTTATTTAGTATTAGACATACCCATATTATAATGGGGACATGTTTTGGAAACATGTCCTCCACATTGGCATTTATATCTATTTTCAAATTATAGTGGGGGCATGTTTTGAAAACATGTTCTTGACACTTACATAGATTCAAATTAGCCAAATTTCATAGTTATATGATTTAGATACACATTATGGTAGAATTATATACATTGGTATCATTGTTATACATAGTATCAACATGAGACATATATAACATGCATATGCTATGAAATGTACACCTAATATTGTAAAATCATGTCAGTTTTAGATTTCAAATAGTTTTAAGGAATATCACCAACCACCAAGTTGGAGTGTTATAGAGTGTATTAAGCCAATCTACTATAGTAGTTGGTTCAATTTTTAGTATGATTGAGGTGATTAAATCCATCAATCTTAACAATTTTATAGGTTCTAATTGATTATATCATCTAGCCTCACTAGTTTTATAATGTGAGTTGATGTGGTTGACTTATCCTCACTAGGTTATAAGTATGATTGTGTTGCACATTTGAGCTAATCTAAATTATAGGGTGGTGACTCAGCTTTTATCCAAGGTTGGGGGCACGTGTCCTCCAATATCTCTCTCTCTCTCTATCTCTCTATCTCTTTAAATATATGCACTTTATAGATTTATATTTACCCTAATCTCAATTTCAATGATTTTTAATAATACATCTTCCAAATTAACTTGCCAGAAAGCAAGACAGTTGTATCGATAGACAAGTGCACTCCTAAACCTTTCTCTTTTTCAATTTCAATCATTTTAGTGCTTTCAATTTTATAACATATGCATTGATTATATACTATAATATGCTCTTGTTTGTAGGTCAGTCACTAGCAAAGCCTTCCAATTGGAGTCAAGAAAAGACAAGATGCATTATACACACCTAGGTACCTATTCCTTTTTCCTTTAAAATAACAATTGAATCACTTGATGAAAGGGGGGAGTGAAAACATTATTCCCAAATTATATAACAACTTAGTCTTGTATACTTAGAGAATACATATCATGGATGTACCTTCAACTTCTAAACCTTTCTTGTTACTTATAAGCACCCAAAATTTACATGTTGTGACACTTCCAATACAAATCCAATGATGATACAATGACCTCTTATTTTGGGCTCCATAGGGAAATCTTTAGCTCTATTCCTTCCTTATGCTTCTATATTCTTCTTTTGACCTCTTTTGATCCCCTTGATTATGACCTTCTTATTCATTTTTAGTTTGTTTCAAAAACTATCCATTGGTGATAGAACCACAACCCTAAGTGATAGAACCACCCTCATATATTATGCAACCACCCTTTAGTTTACACAATAACCATGAGAATTTTGTTATTTAAGTGATAGTTTTGATGCTAAAGGGAGGTATTGTATTAAATATGCAGTGGTCTTATAATTTTAAGTGATAATTATGTCAAATTAATTAGTAATTATAAAACCACCCATGCATAAAGTAATAGTTTTGTCATAGTTGAAACAACTTCTAAAATTAGTTCTCATAACTACAATTTTCATACATTTTGCACAACTAGCTTCATGTTTCTTATTTTTATCACCTTGTATTCACCTTGAATCAGGTCTAGCTCACTCCTTCTATTTTCAATCTTCTTTAGTTCCTCTCAAATTTAACTCACCATCACTCTTAGTTGAACTCATCCATGCAATATCCCACCTCTTTCTACAAGATGGTCAATTTTGGCCTAAATTCTAATATAAAATATAGAATAAAAAATTGCTATTGAGAATATTTTATAGCCATAGACTTGTTACAATTTCCATAAGATTCATGTTATATTGTTTTTGAGTTGACTACATAGTTTCAAGTGAAGAAGTATTCTTGGTGAAATTAAATTAAACTTTCTAAGCCAAGACATTAGCCAGCCTCAGTTTAATTTTTCTCAATTTATGGATTATCTCCCTCTTTTCCCATCTTGTTCTAGAGTTTGTAAATCCTCCAACTAGAGAGTTTAAAAATTTACACAATAACATATGGAGCTAGCATATTAAAGATTATCCTATCAACACACTAAATGTACTTTAATAGATTTATTGTAAAATCAAGTTTGAGTTCTTTTAATTTCTAGTATTTTTTTCATTCATTAAATTAGATTTAGTGTATCTTGTTGTGAGAGATTAGTTTTATATATTTATAAAAATAAGCAAATTTGATAGTGAAATAGATCCATTCCTTTTCATTTGTCTTTGCTACAAAAACATAGTTTTGATTTATGATTGCATTTTAGTAGATTAGTTTACTTTAAAATTAGAAATACATTCAACAATCATCCTAAAAAATATCCTAGTGAATATTCAAGTCATTTCCTGCCAAGACAATGTTTTTTCTTAAAGATTTTAACAAGTCTCTTGCATTCTAGACAATCACCCAAATGAACATAAAAACATAGATAACCGTAGGTGTGTACATAAGGGTAGTATATTACCAATATTATTTGTTTTGAAGAGATAAAATCACTATAATTTTCCTCTCTTAAAATATAAAATTATAAATTTCACCTCTTCTTTCCATTCTAGTAATTTATTCATAAAAACTTGTTCTTGGCAATTTAGGGAAGTTGAAAAGCTAGTCTAGTTTGTTTGTGGAAAAGGAAATTCATAAAAAAATGTTTTGTTGTTGCTGTTTTAGATTAGAAATTTTATCACATTAATTTCATACATATATTCAATTTATACATTTAGTTCATAGCATACAAAATAATCAAAATAAAAAAAAATGTTTTATCTAGTTTGCATACAAGGAGAACTAGGAAAAATAAGTATCTTGCATGATAACATAGCTTTATTATCTCCTTCATTGCATACATTTAAAACATTAAAAATGGATAAAAAAAAGAGTTATAATTTCATTTACTTTTATCTTTGCTATTATTTTACTTTTAACACTTAATTTTAAGAAATCAAGCATCTATTTCTATAAAAACAAAGAAAAGTCCAAAAACAATAAAAACAAACAAAAGTAGTGTCAAAATCCTTGCTAACACACGTAGGCCATACCAAAATCCTTGCCAATAAATGAAAGAAACCAAATCACACATAATCCTTGTCCATCCACACAATAACCATACATCAAACCTTGCTTCAACATTACAACAAACATACTTTATAAGCCATTGTCTAAACAAGCTCATATGCTTTTCCTTGGCTTTGACCTAATCATATTTGGATGACCCTCATTGAGACACTAGGTCTTGTCTAATATGGTTTATCCCCTAGAGTTAGACCAACTTGTCCCACCATCATGACACATTCTAACATTAACATTGAGTTAAGATGTGAGGTATTTTGATCCACTCTAATTCCCCACCTCATCATAGATTCTTTAGCCACTTTAGAAGAGCGAGAATACATCCATGATCCACCTATCATTATCCTTCCATAGAACATGAGACATCAACACAATGTTATCCATGCATCATTTTTTATCCATACCTCTTTCTTCTCTTTAGGTCTAGCTTCATCTTATATCATTCATATTTAGAGTATTGCATTGATAGGGTAGAGTTAACCCTAAAAAATAGACCTTTTCCTATGAGTCATCTAATCTAATATCCCTCATTTTAGAAAACCTAACATTGACCAAGAACTACACCTTCTTGTGATATAAAAGCTTGAGGAAGATTGAAGTTATATTTACACATAACTTGATGCTCTTAATGAGCATTGAGATGCTGTTAAGTTCTTTTGGTTCCATCACAAGAACCCTTTACCATAAACTATCCCAAATGCCATTCCACCAGACAATCAACCAAACCCCTAGCCCATCCATTACATTAGTTACCTTGAATATGCCTTGTGGAGTGGAGAGCATAGTTTAGTGTGTGCTATTCATGTGTATGTAAATTTTTGAACTCAACATGTAGGATTTCATCCTTTGTGTATCCCTTTATTCCTCTTCTCTTTTTATTTTCCCCATCTTCCCTCTTCCATTTATTTTTTGGCTATCCATATACCCATAAAATGTGTCTAGATAAGATATTGGAGGATCTCTTGGCCTATAGGGCTATATGAAAATCTAATTTTTATATAAAGAGCCTTCATTGATGAGTTGAAATAACCCAACATTTAATACTAACATAGAATAACAATCATACAACTACCCTCTCCATAACACTTAGACAAGAAGTTAGGTTGTTGTTCAATACATATGTGACATATCTAAAACTACAAGTAACCATCTTGATTCCAACACTAATACCCTTATGGGTGGAAGATGTCCAATACTCATATGGCTACAAGGAAATCTATAACTTGTAAAGACCAAACATATAAAGTGTCTCCAAATATGATCACTAATTAGGAAGGATCCATCACTTAGAGGATAAGTTCAATTACATGAAATATACTACTCATCATCCCATTGGTAATAAAGATGCCTCCAACCCATTAATGAACACTATAAACACTAATCTTGAAGCTCCTACCCCAAAAACAACCCCTTCACGTGGCCTCATCTCATACATGTACCCCTATTACATTGAAGGCCCATGGGATGAACACCAATACCACCCAATCCAACTCATTGACACCCTAGTGGGTCATATCCATGACCTATAAAATAATCAACAAGCTCTGAGTCAAGGGGCAGGCCCAAGCCCTCTTACACCAACTCATCCCTCTTCTTCTCCCATTTGAACTAAAACTTATGCCATATCACAACAAAAAAAAATACATGCTTCCACCACTAAAAGAGCAAGTCCCATCATATAACCACATATCTCATCAACCTCTCAAAGATATCCTCACTCACAGGGTCCCTAGCCCTAATGTCTACAAAACTATTTGATGTTACCAAGTACTTATTAAAACTCCAATAGGGTATGTATACATGTATGCTCCACCACTATAAAATAATGTAATAACAAACAATCCATTGTTCTCTATGCCTTTAGGCCATGTGCCTCTTACATATAATCATCCTTTATAGATGGTATATATCCCATCCTATACAACATCAATATATACATAAACTACCTCTATGCCACCACAACAAGCCATATACATTTTACCATAGTAGGCCATAATGCTTCTGATGCCTCACAATTTCCCTTCTTATTTCCATATGTTTTTAAAGTCCACTCAGCCATATAATTATTATTTGGTTTATTTCATACCACCTTATCAATCTTTTTCCATTTCTCCTAGAGGCCACTAGGCGAACCCTTACATTACCTCACCTTATTGTCCTAGTATCACTATGATGACAATAGACATTAATAACATGAGAAACTACACTTAATATTTCAAGGAGCCCCTCAATGCTAATATACAAGGGGGTCCTTCTCCCACATCCCCTACAAAATATTCCTAAATTTAGAGGTGAAGGGGATCCCAATGCACACATAAAAGCCTATGCTACCACCATTAGAGAGATCTTACCTTGGGATGGGGTTGTAGTGAATATTTTTTTAAAGATTCTTTAGGGAATAGTGATAGGGTGGTAATACCACCTCCCTGATGGGGTCAAACAATTTTTATACCATATTGTGTTTTATTTCATCAAAGCATTTGACATAAACAAACTTGTAAAGACTAGCATACTTGAGCTATTACATATCAAGAAAGAATATAATGAATTAGCTATTTTTTTCATCAAGATATGGCAATAGGTCATATAATCCTCTATCAGTGCACCTAATAGGGACCAATGGGAATTTTTTAATATTTTCCTCCATTCCCCTAGCAAGGAAATGAGTGAAGATGTCAATAAATTATCGTACCAATCATATGAATAAGCCTTAGAGAGTGTCATATGCATTGACCAAGCACCCATTGATAGCGGTCAGTGGACCTATGAACCAATGGGTGCATAATCACCCCAACCAAAATAATGGGGCTTCTCAAAATAAAAACCCAAACAATGAAAACAAGAAAGATCCTAAAATAATATATTGTAATATTAATGCCACCACTAATGGTTACCGATCAAACCAAGAAGAAAAACTTGATAAACAATGGTCTATATCAACCTAAAAACAACACTAACAATATAGAGAACAAGAATCAAAGCCCCCCACCTACCATTCATGCAGTTTGATTTGAATTGATCACCACCTCATAATATACAATACCAAAATCACAACCAAAACCAATACCAATAAGATAAATGGTACCCTTGGTTATAGAATCAAAGTTTCTATCAATAAAAAAATCAATAAAGGTTTGCATAAGGACAAAACATGCAACCTAGGGATTATGATCCCAAAATCTATTATCTCTTCCATAGAGTAATAGGTCATGCCATGTGAAACTACTAAGAATATAAAAAATTCACACAAAGAATCCCATAGATTTAGAATAAAACAATCTTACATATTTTCTTAGGAAGCATAAGTATAAACACCCAAACCCTTCCAAATAGACCTATTGCTCCCCAAAACTACAACCTAAAAATATTTCACAACCCTTTCCCCAACCACTAAACACACCTTACTTAAGGACAATGATAGGGTAACCTACAAGGCTACCCCATTCAATATAGACAACCCACAATGGTAGGCACTCATGATGCCAAATATTCCACTTCTAGAGATGTAAAAACTGATGTAGCTCCTTAGCTAGGAGTTCAAGGATAAACTTAGATGATAGGGTTCATAAAATTAGAAGTTGAATAAGAGGCAAACATTGTTATTTATACTAGAACATACTAGACCACAACCCTTTATCCCTCAAAAATCCTAAAAATGGAATCTATTCCCAAACCCAAGGGAACTATGGCTTGATCTTAGACCTGACCAAAACATTCTCTCACATTTCCTTCTTAGATATACTAAAAAACTCACCTATTTACTAATAGTCCTTAATTGACTCCCCACTACTAGGACATTTTTCTACTGTTACTCCTCTACAATCTCAAATAAATCACATTGATTTGGACATGTTTTTGCCTGGTCATGAATCACATGATCCTGGATACTTCTTTAACTTATGAAGCCTCCCACCTAATTTTGAGTTAGCTAGGAGGGGAGATCTAATGTTATTTATACAAGTATGGGTCTAGAACAAATACATGAAAAGAGTGGCCATCAATATTATCCCCTTATCTTTCTTACATAATCTTAGTTATTGGGAAACTAATTATTTGATAATGCACAATACTCTTAGTAGCTACAATAACCTCAAGTCCACTTCCATAGGTACCATTATACTCCCAATAAATTTGGGTTCCAAGATAGTCCTAACCAATTTATACATTACAAATATGGACACAAATTATAATATGATCTTGGGTTGCCCTTAGATACATTAGATGAAAGCTATTCCTTCTACCTTATTCAAACAAATCTAATTCTTACACATTGGAAGGTTTTTTAGCTCAATGGGATCCTAAACTTTTTGATATATTTCTAATCTACCATGCACAAATAGATTTGGTTACATATTTACTATCACCCACCTACCAATGGGGTTATAAAACCCCCATAATTGGTCGATGTCACTAAATCCTTGAAGCTGAAGGTGGTCATCCTAATGAATGGGGAGGAAATTCCCCAAACACTGCTAAAACATAAATTAAATGGGAGAAACATAGGAATGACTTAAATGATCCCTAATTAGAAATTGATAATTAGTGAAATGGTTTTCACCCTGTATATCATATAAATTATCACTCTCTTGGAGAAAAATACTCCCTTAGTTATTCCATTTTATGCACAAGGGGTGAAAACTTATGGATTCTCTAGATCTTAGTGCCACCAAACCTATGAGGGGTTGGATTACCTATGTAACCTTTATATGGTGGAGGTATCTATGGATAAGGAAACCTCCCTTCATAATAACCTTCCAAAAACTTTCAACATGGATGCCCAACATTCAACCACATAGTCATAAATTATGGTCCAAATTTTACCCTTATCACTTCTAAACCACTTTAGAGTATGTTGGTTAATCACACTATGATGAGACCATACCATTTTTTTATAATCCCTAGTGTATTAGGACCACTCCCTCTAGAGATGTTAGCCTCTTAAATTTACATACACCCAGTTACATTTCTCATCACATTCTAAGTCCATCGATAATTAATCAAACCACCTCCCCTCCTGAAGTTACCTCAATACCTAAAGAGAGGAACCATACTATGATAGTGAGAATGGTATAAATTAGTATTGGAACTCATGTTTACCCCTAAATTCCTAAGGAGGGACCCCTATTTCTAATCATATATGAAAATAACCCCAATACATCACTCATTAAATTCCTACAAGCTTTCCAACACATAATGATAGGGCAAACACTGTTACCCATTTCCTATTTGCAATATTACAAGTTCAAAAACTATGCCCCTATACCACCTTAAGTGAAACAAGACCCTAATTACATTGGAATAATCTCCACACCTAAATGATATTCTAATTATGTTGGTACTCTTCCAACTCCAAATAAAAATCCAAGCAAGCAATCTTTCACATTTCCATAAGTACTCATCTACCTCAACCTAGAGTTTAAAATATGTCCTTTTGATCTCCTAGAGGTTCTTTCCATCCTTCATTCACAATACAATGTTGAAATTTCCATACCTTCACAAACCTTTCCTCTTGTCTCATATAATGCTCAATACTTGCCCAAGTCCTAACACCAAAGACTAAGAGAGAGATTACCCAACATCTTTGATGTCCACATGGTTGAAATACTAGAAGTCCAAGACACTTTACTTTTTGACTACCCCCTTCTACACATGATCAGTGGACATTACACTCTGACAGGGCCAAGTGATGTTTCAATGTTAGGGCATAATTCATTCTCATTTACTATGAGGGACAAGCTATGCCTTTTGAGATCAAACTAGACTTTTAATGTATAAATAATAGAGTTATATACAAGGATTTATTTATTGTTATGCTCATTACAAAGCACATGGGTGTCAAAAACTTGAGAATCCAAAGAGATTCATAGCTAGTGGCATATCAAGTGTTTAAAGTCTACCAAACCATAATTGAGCACATTTAGTTATAAAAAATAGATGTCTATGAGGTTGTCAAGGACTTTGATTTAATCTCCATAAAATTAGTCCCTAGAGAAAATGATAAACTTACAAACTCTATGGATGTCTCATCTTCACATTTCCCCCCCGTCCAATGATCCCAAAATTGGATTTTATATTATTGATCATAGAGCCTCTCATAAGTAAAACTCTTAATGAATAAATATTTACCCATGTTAGATGAGAAAAAGGCCTCCTTGTGATGGACCTAGTTGATAATAATGAGGCCATCCTCAATTCCTTACAAGCTTATGATGAGCTCCCCTCATTTCATCATAAGAGGGGCTTCTCACTCAATTGTTATCATAATTTGGCCCTTGGAATTGAGTTTGATGAGTCCTACTTCCATGTGGAGGAATACCTCTCCTTAGATGATGAACACAATGTAATCAACACTAAGGGAAAATACCCTTACCTTTGCCTACCTCCTAACATATTTGAGGAGTGAAACATATCCCTTATTGAGGAAACTATTGACATTAATATTATAATAGAAGGGGACCCTAGAATCTTCATGCTACAAAAGGTGGGAGAACACAATCAACTCCTCATGGATATTTCCAAATCCTTCACTTTATCCTTACCAATATGATAGGCATCAATCTATATGTAGTTGTCTACAATCTAGTTATGACACTTATCACAAAACCCATAAAAAAACTCATACCAATGAAACCCAAGGTTGCACTAATTATAAAAGAAGAATTTAAACATCTCTTAAAAGTTATCTTCATTAAGTCTATTGATTACTCCAAATGGATATCTTACATCATACCTATTCTCAAAAAGAATGGTGAGATTAGAAGATGCATATAATTTTTGGACATTAATGAGGCATGTCAAAAGTATGATTTCACCTCCCATCTATTGAAATTATTATTGATGATACCAGAGGATATGAGATTCTATCACTCATGGATGGATTTTTAAGATACATATAGGTTTACATTTCCAATGAATAAAAATACAAGGATTCATTCACAATACCTTTTGGAAGTTTTTGCGATGTTGTAATTCCCTTTAGCTTAAAAATGTAGGAGAAATGTTTCAAAAGGATATGACCCACACTTCAATGACCTCATCCATAAAATAATAGAGGTTAAAATCTATGAATTTATTATAAAATCAAGGTCATGCAATACCATTTAGGAATATTACACATCATCCTCACATGATTGATCAAATATAGAGTTACCTTTAATCTTGAGAAATATGTGTTTGGAGTCACTAGTGGAAAAATATTGGGGCACATCATATCCTAGTATGGGATTGATATTGACCCTATTAAGATCTAATAAATCTTATAAATGAACTTCCCATAGATGAATATAGCTGGGAACTATCCCATGATTTGTCCCTAACCTTACCTACACCTTTCATCCCATGAATAACCTATTAAAAAAGACAAGCAACCTATATTGGACAAGTTATTATAAAAAAGAATTCAAGGCAATGAAAAAATTTCTCATGTCTCCTCTTATGCTTATGGAACCTAGGATAGATAATATTTTGATACTTTATATAAGAGTGACAAAGGTATCCCTCGCATGTATGTTGGTTCAATAATATGACAATGGTAAATAATGTGTGATCTATTTAACTAGATGACCTCTTGTCGATTATGATCCATGATACACATAGGCAAAAAAGGGATGATTTGTAATAGTGTTCACAACAAGGTGGCTATGACACTATATGCTTAATAAATAAATGAGATTTGTCATAATATCTCAATCCCTTCAGACTTTTCTATCTGGACCATCTCTTTCTTAGAAGGCTAGATGCTTTATTATGCTCTTACATGAGTTTGAATTGATTTATATCAACCAAAAGTTTGTTAAGGATAGATCATTACTGATTGGTTGGATGATTCCCCTATAGAGTCTAATAACCTTGTTGATACTGATTTTGCTGATGAGGTGATATGATATATAGAAAAACTTTCCATCAATTCCTCTCCTTGGTATGCAGACATCATTAATTACTTGGTTGATGCACATACCTTGAAGGTGCCAATTTAAAATAGAGATGTATTCATGTTATTACATCCAAGTACATTATCTTAGATTTGGTCCTTTATTTCAAGGCCTTTAATAACATGTTACTCTGATGTGTTGACTAGGAAGAGTTAAAATTATCATTATCACATCGACCTATGGTAGCCACATGACTACTAAAAAATTACATAAGATGGGATATTTATGGCTCACTCTAGACCATGATGTTATTGAATATGTATGCAAATATGAGAAGTTCTAAAATTTATCACACAAAATACATATTCCCACAAAGGTATTGCAATTCATCATCACTCAATGACCCTTCTCTACTTAGGGTTTAGATATAAAGGGTAAACTTTCACCTACTTCCTCAGACAAACACCATTTCATCATCATATAGAACAAATACTTTACTAAATGGGTAGAATTGATGCCCTTTACAATTGTGATTGGATTGATCATCATAGATTTCATCCTAAACTAGATATTTTGTTGATTCAGGGTCTTAGAGTTCATCATTACTAAAAAAGGTCCCCTTTCAAGAATCCTAAAGTTTGTGAAGTGTGTGAGAAATTTGATATATCACACCACTTGGATTATGTATATTATCCATAGGCTAATGGTCAAGATGAAGCTACTAATAAAACATTAAAGTCAATCATAGTCAAAATTGTTAGAGACTTTAAACAAGATTAGCATCTGCAGCTCTATCCAACACTCTAGGCCTACATAACAACTATTAAAACACCCATGAGGGCAACCCCATATTCACTAGTGTTTAGGTCCAAGGTTGTTTTACCCTTATAAGTGTAAATACCTAGCCTTCTCATCTCCCTTCAAAGAATCCTTGATGAAGAAGAATATAGAGAGTGGCACCTAGTTATGTTAGAGATCATGGATGAGTATCAAATCACTGCCACCAATAATCACATTGCTTGTATTGATTACATGTATAGGCAATATAACAAACACATCCATGAGTGTCTAATCCATGTTGGAGACCTGATTCTTATACTTAACATTTAAATTGACAAAAATTAAGGAGATGGTCAAAAATTTAGACCCAATTGGTTGGACCTCTATTTAGTAATAGAAGATTTCAACAATGGATCCTATTGGTTATACACTTTAGAGGGAAAATAGTTTGGTATATCCATGAAATATTTGCTTCTAAAATGTTTTTACATCTAATCCTCATACATCACCCCATTTTCACCTACTTTGCATTATCATATGTCATATATCCACTAGTATAGTAGAGGTGTTATCTTATGATTGTTTAGTTGGTTAGTTTACATAATACATACACTTTCAAGATGCAACACATAAAATTTACATCATTCTCACATTTGTTTATCACCCTACAATAGGCATTCTCAAAATTGACATATCACATTGGTTTTATATTAATTCTTATGAGTAGAGTACACCTCTTTCCTTATATCTTCTTACAAAAACTTAGAAAAATGCTAGCCTATAGTGGAGTCTATAAACTTGGCTATGATAGATTCCCCACTTTATGGTGCCTTTAGAAAATAAAACATTAGCATGCCTAAAATAAAATAGCTTTACCCACCTATTTTTGTCCTCAGTGGTGAGCCCTTGCATCTTACTAGTTGCATGGGGCTATGATTTGGGGGGTGAAGACCTTACAAATATAAAAGTGGATAATTCTATGAAAATAAAATTTTTATGCAAATACAAAAGTTAAAATCATATGTCTCTTGTCCATTATTAACCTTCAGTGTTGAGCCCTTGCATATTACTAGTTGTGTGGGGTTGGCATTGGGGAGAGATACCTTTAATCACCTATATCTATCCTTTGTTGATGGTCCAATATTTCTTCCTAATCACATGAGACTAAGTATAGGGGGTTGAAAAAAATAATTAAAATATAAATGCATAAGCAATGCCAAGTCAAAAAAAATTTCCAAAAAAGAAAGTTCTTCAACAAGTGTTGTTTATATGCTTATGTTTGAAGAAAGTAACATTCCCCATTTATTAGTTTTTTAGGGCAAGATCTCTATAGATGAATCTCATAAAATTAGTATTTTATAAGATTATAAGGAAGAACACATTCCCTTTTACTCTTAAGGATTACGTCATCTTCCTTTTTCCTGAAAATTTTTGATTTATGATTTGTCTCACATTTTTCTATTTTCCCCCTTTCATCCTTTGATGCAAATTGAAAGACATATATTGTGTGAAAAAAGTGATTAAGTAATCGCTATCAGGATAGATGTTAGTATAGTTATAGTCACCTATGTACATCCATCACATTCAATTATCTGTATACATTATATTTCCACATACACATGAGTATTTTCCCATAACAACATATAAAAAACAAAGAGATACATATATACATACAACATCACATATCTAGTTCTCTAGAGTGCATAATGAAAATAAAGAATAAAATCACATAATGATCAATGGAGATACCCAAAACATCTATATATATCATAATAAATATCAAGTTTATACAATAAAATTTTCTAATTTAAGCACCTCCATACAGGTTCAATATGATTCAAGGCATCTAAAAAAGAATCAACATCTACAATGGTATATCAAAAACATTTTCAAAAAGACTTAAAATTGTGTCATCCTCATCTGGGATGAACCTAAGGTAGAAGAATGTCTAGGGATCGAGCTCTGGTGATGTCTCCTTCTTGTGCCTCCATCTGATACTACCTCCTTATCTATAGGTCAATTTATGGGAAGAAAACCCCTACTTATACCTCCCTTTGACACCATCCTCCTTGTCCTATGAATTTAGAATCTACCATCTCCTCCTCCCACCATGGTGTCCACCAAATCCTTCAATATCCTCACCCTAGCCAACAAAGTGTTGTTCTCTATCCTTAATGTTATCATCATCATTGAGGCATGGTATGCTAGGGAAAACACGTATGGATGATGCTTGGTCCCTGTAAGAAGCTAAGGATTTACCAACAACTAGTCCCATGTTTGACCAGTGATCAATTGAAATAAATTGATCAAGGTATCCATGATCATCCTCTTCCATGCACCCATACTATCTATAATCATAGGGTACATAAGATAAATTAGATCTATATAAAATGTGATAATATACCACATATAAATACAACCAAGTAACTAGAAGAAATAAAAAAAAAGCTATAATTACATATTAAAAAAATAAAAAATTACTTGGATCTCTATCCTAGCACTTGAGATTAGAGTCATCACCTTCACCTTCCTCATCTATGTTAAGGTCCTCTTCTAGCTCAAGATGGGCTAGGGCCTCACCCTCTTCATCTCCTAGCTACTTTTGATGTGCATGGACCTATGGTGGTGGTGGGGATAGTGATGGTAGTGGTGGTCCCATATAATATTGGATAGATCCAACCTATCCTCTTCCTCCTCTAGCTTCTTATCGAGCTAGTCTGGTGATGGGCACCCCTTTCATAAGTGGGTGCCATGATAGTCACCCCAACCTCATGGTTCTCACTTCATGGGTCCCTTTATACACAAATATAGTGATAGGGGGGTTTTCTACATAAGGCATACCAAATAAATAAGGCACTCAATCTATGAGGTACACCTTGACATGTAGAAACCTATCTCAAACCTAGGTGGCCCCAATGAATGTTATGAGATATACTCCCTCATGGGCTAATTTCCAAACCATGTCTTGTTAAGGTAGGGTGATCAAATATGACACTTTCAAGGACCCCATAATCTAGGGAAAAACATGAAAGGGTATAATGTCTACCCATCTAATGGCCCTAATCTCCTTTGGTGCCCCAATTGACACCCCCTCTAGTAGGAAACCATCCTCTCATAAACTCAACCCATAATAATGGTTAGGTGGCTAATAAAAATGGCTCAAATAAAATCCACATAGTACAAATATCTATAAGTCTATGTCAACATATCTTAGGTCAAAGCATAATGATCCCCTCTCTCCTCCTCTCTCTATATGTCACATGATCGATGATGAGATGTACAAGAGATTATCGGTGCCCTTATCCCCCACTAATTGGGAGGCAAGGATGTAGATGATGGCTTTTCTCAGATTGGGGAATGGCAATCTCTCAATATTAGAAAGTATCACTCTGCACTTTACACCCACATCAAGTGAATTGGATTATACAAAATTATTTGCCCAACTATGGGCCTCATGATGACTGTCAACATCATAAATAGACACTAATCGATCGATTATAAGAAGACTATTGATCCTATACACATATGAAAGTGACCATACAAACTATTTGGGCTTGATAGAACATTAAAGTGTTTTGGTTGGTCTCCCAATAAGTTAGTAAGTCACATAATAGTTGACTAGAAGAGGGGGTGATCCCCACTTGTCTAATATGATGTATCTTTATTTGGTCTAATAAAGCCAACTCATCAGTTATAATAAATGTTAGGACTCTAGGGGACACTCCTCTCAAAATTTACTCCATTAAATGTGCCCCCATGTAATAAGAAAAGAGAACCTAAATCAGTCAAATAAATGAACTTCACATTTTAGACAAGTCAAAAACATTCACATTCCCCCTAATGTGCAAAATCACACTTGTTCATAGGTGGTGGTTGAGAAACCACTGTGAGGTGATAACATAACCACATTAGGTGGTTGCATAACCACCCCAATATAGTGATATTATAACTGACTCATGATGGGTATGACACTACCATAGCAGTTATGAAACTACCACTTTGTAAAGGGTGGTGGTTTTCTAACCTTAGTGGTAGTTTTGCCATCCACCTATGAACTCCCCAAAAAACTCCCAAAACCTAATCAAATCTATCCAAGACCTAAAAAATTACTTAAATCTATATTATAATCCTTGAAAAATATCCAAAAAGTAAAAAATTTCAAATTTCATTAAATTTTAACTAAGTTTTTATAAAAATTTCAAATTTGGGGTAAAAATAGAAAAGTTAGCAAAAACCAACCTAATTGTGCCTAATCATGCCTCCTATTGGTGTGTTCACCATCTTATCATCACCCATGTTCTGATGACTAATTTTATGGTCAATACATTCATTGGTAATCTAGATCTCAAAAATATTTCTTAATACAAATGAAACAAATGAACAAATTTTGGTAAGTTTTTGAACACATTGGGCCCCAAACAAGCTATTTTAATTTAAAAGTTTTCCATTTCTAACATAGTCTTTTATCTAATGTTTATTATCAATACATAGGTTATTTTTCCTAGATATTGAAATTGGTGTTTTATCACTAAAATTTTAACAAGGTTATATATTGTCTTATATAAAGTTTTATAGTTTTAAAGGTACACATGGCTTGGCACTAGGTTTAGTCCCCCGATAGGACAATATAGGTAGTATGATCTTCCTTGCATGTATGATACATATTATTTTTATGTTTTGATTACATATAATTATATTCATTTTAAAAAAAATCTCACTTGAATCTCATATTTTATCCATAGGTTGCATGGATTATTGGCAGGCTTCACTCCTCCATTTGGGTAAGTAAGGTAAGTATGCCTAACCTCTCATTTCCTTTCTACACACCTTACATGGGACTGATCCTTGCCAATTCATGACAAGGCACCCTCCTAATGGGTAAATATTTATGCACCCAAAATTTATATGGTGTGACACTTTTGATATAAATCTGATGATGATGTAAGAACCTCTTGTTTTGTGTTCCATAGGGAACTCTCTAGCTCTATTCCTTCCCTATGCTTTTGTGTTCTTCTTTCAACACCTTTAGATCCCTTTTATTCAATAATTCCTATCAATTTTCACTTTGTTTCAAAAATATCCATAGGTGATGTAATCACTTCCCTAGGTGATAGAACCTCCCTCCTATGTTATGTAATTACCCCTTAGTTTACATAACCAATGTGATAGTTTTACAATTTAAATGATAAATTTGATGTTAAAGCATAGTCTTGCATTGAATATGCAGTGGTATTATAATTTTAATTGGTTTTTATTTTAAAATAAGTGAAGTTTATATGACCACACATGCATAAATTGATGGTTCTATCAAAGTTGGAATGCCTTCCAACATTAGTTCTCATAACACTAGTTCACATATTTTATATAACTAGTTCACATTTCTTGTTTTTATCACCTTCTATTCACCTCTAATCAGGCCTAATTCAATACCTATTCTATTTTTAGTCTCAAGTATTTACTCTCAAATTGAAATCATCATTACACTTAGTTTAACTCAACATGTAAGCTCCCATCTCTTTGTATAAGAAGGAAAATTTTGGCCTAATTTTAGATCCAAAAATTATCATTAGAGGTTGTTGACTAGTTTTACCCTTAGGTTAAAATAAGTCAAACCATTTGCATGTGTAAAGTTTTCATAAGGTCTTCTAAGTCATAAAATGTCCACCATGGTCTTAAAATGAGGTTAAGTCACCTTTGAGGTCACATAACATGTTTTAGCTTTATCATTTATATCCACTTGTCTTAATAACCTCTTATACCACATTTTGATCATACTAGAGTGAATTGTATAGTTTTACACTATAGAAAAGTGTGTCAAGAAGCTATATAAATCCCACATTTAAAAAAATTTTAGAGGAACTATTTGAAACTAGAATGTGGTAGGTTCAATGTAAAAAAGAAGGAGATCAATTACAAAATGGGCAATGTTAGCTAGTTGTATAAACTATGTACCTAATCTAACACATGTGAAGGATTATAAGAAGTGTATTGAGATATTCATAGATCATTCATAGGTTTAAATTTTTTTAACAAGTTTAAATTTGATGAAAAATGATCTCTCTCTCATCAGTCTCTTGGGTAGGTCAAAGAAGTCAAATGGTTTTCCTTCATTGTGAACAAAAGGAGATGAGTTGGACTAAGTGTACTTGGTGGATGAAAGTAGTCCTTATGACCTTCCATTTCATGGTCATGGTTTTTAGAATGGTGTATGTGTTTCATGAACAATCACTAAGTTTATTAGCATCTCCAAGTTAATTTCACATTCTTAATGCCTTAGTTTTCTCATTTGTCTACATTGGTCTATGTAAACCAAGTGGTGTATGTAGTCTTGTAAGACATGTTAATCTTTATCGTGTTGATGTAAAATTGGTTATCATGTGTAGATATAAATAAATAGGTAGAAATAAATCTCGTGATTGAATTGAAAACTATCATGGTATGCAGATAATTCTTCATTATTTATAGAGTTTATCTCATGAGAATGGATTCAGGTCAAGGCTGAAACATTTGTTTTCAACTTCATAGAGCATGATTGATCATATTATCCATTCAAGTTTTGGTCTCAAGAGAATCATTGATGGAAGGTAAAACCCATGACATGTCATATAGTCAAGTGGCCTTGAAGCAGGCATTTACATGTTTCATGATCAAACCTAAAAAAGGGATCAAGACATGTTTGGAAACATTTAATCCTATCTTGGCATTTTAAATAGGTTCATGGATTAGGAAAAGGCCAATGTGTGAGAGGTGAGACCATTACCTACATCCACACTTAATTTTAAATTCCCATTATTGAAAAAAATTGTAGAATGGGAATTTTACCTTAACTTCTTTGAAAGGAGACTTGGATTTTTAAATGTCATCTCATGATAAAGTGTCTTGAGGTATAAACAAGCCTAATGATTTCTCTCTTATATCCTAGACCTAGATGTCACATCTAGACACAAAAAGGAGGTTTTTATTTTAGGAGAAAATTATGGTAGAGTGGGGTTCACTCAGTCAGGTTTCTACTTGAAACACTCAGTAAACTACATTATTAAGAATTCACATAAACATGTAACATGTAACAATGACCTATAATACATTGTTGGTAAGAGAGGAGAGCATGGTATCAAGGTAGGAGTTTTTACATTCAGTTGTATGAGGTTGTCCTATTGAATTTAGATAAATCAATAAGTGGGAAACATAGTATTAAATCATATATACACCTACAGGAATCCTTTTAGTTTCTCCTAAATGCCCATCTACAATTTACCATAGTCACAAACTAGTCTAGACCAATGAAAGGTGTGAGATTGGTTATAGGTAGAGGTGTATAATGGAATTATCATGTATATGTCACTTTTAGTTTGATATTAAAATATTCATAATATTCTCAAAGTAAAGAAAATAGTGTAAAGGTTGAGTAAACTAGGTTTTTGAACCTCGCACTCAGTCATCTAAAACCCTAACATAGTCATACAACTAAAAGCAAGTCTTAGGAGTTTGAGATGTTAAGGCCTCTATGAACATAAAAAAGGATTGAAATTTAGTTAAAAATGTAATCATGACCTAACTTAGGATCTCATGGTCTCTATTGGACCATTACAACATGGGAAATACTCTTTATTATATCTTAGAGTAGATGCACTTTACAATCAGGTAATCCTAAAACCATGGTACATGAATGGAAAGAGGATGAAATGAAGAGATAATAAGTATTTTTGGATGATGTCTACATTTTATTTGAAGGTAAACAAGTAAAAAGGAACACCTATAGACACTAAGATCACTCAGAGGTGGTCACATATGTAGATACACATTCTAGGTTTACTAGGCCTATAACTAGGCCTAAACCCTCATGACCTCTAAATTGATTCATAGGATCATATGATCTTACCAAACAAATTGAGAGACTTAATTAATGATTCAAGAGTCTATAAGACCCATTTTTCTATATAGAACAACACAAGAGTGGTCTTTTTGGCCTAATTCTCTCTCAAGCCTATCTAAAATACGAAGTAAAAGCTCGAGAGCCAACTTCCTTTGCTCATATTTTTATGGATGTGATGCATGGTATCTCAAGTAGTTGGGGATAGTTGAGGAGGTTTATAAACTCAAAATTTTTGTAATTATTTCAAAGGTTGAATGTCTAACCTTTATGAATCATCGCTAACAATCCAAGTGACCTAAAACCCTTATATGAACTTGATGGAGAAAACATGAATGGAAATACATCAAATATGGGTAAAATGACTTTAAATATGATTTTTACATGCTTGTTACTCTCTCAAGATACTTTTCACCCCATTATTATGTATTGTCACTTATACAAAAATGCCTAATTTAGTGTTTCTTGTAGGATTTGAGTTAAATTGTAGATATAAAAGAGAATGGGTAGGTGAAAACTATTATGGAATGAGTACATATATGTTTTATAACTCCTCATACACCATTATTATATTATTCATGCATTGAAGTCCATCTGCTAGACTATTTTTTATAGGTAGTCTTAGATAGAAAAGTGATAAAGAGTGTGACTAGTTAAGTTGGAGCTGAGAAGTGTTGTATTGAGGGAAAAAGGGTATGAAGAGTTTTCTAACACATATTCAAATAAATTTCGTGAGAAACTGTAGGTCACTTAAGTGACAAGTGTGAAGACAAGCTTAGAAGGGCTAGTGAGTAGTTACAAGGTAGTGAATGATAAGTGGTATAGATAAGTTATTCAATCGAGAGGCACATAAGGGATATAAAAAGATTTTTTCTAACTTCCAAAGTTAGGAAACATGTGCCAAAAACTTCCAAAGGTAGTTTTGGACTATCAAGTGACTCCTCATTGAGAAAGGTAGTTTCAAGAAGGCTAATTAATATCTCTATGCCAACTTGAGGAAGAATGATGGAATTTAAGTGGACACTTGTCTAAGAAGACCTTAAAATCATATTTTTTAAATCATTATATTTCATTTTAATTTGTTTCCAAGTCTTTAAACTTGGCCTTGTGAAAATCCAACTTCACTTCTCTCTCCTTTCCCATGTTTTATATATGCAAGACATTTTAGCATTTGTAAGTAATCCACACCTAGTATGATGAAGCCCTAAAGGTTTGACATCTTTTTTTAACTTTTAATAAAGTTTTGAAGCTGATTTATGGTCAACAAATCTTTCCTAAGTATTTCAAGTAGTGTATTTGGATGACAAGTGATGAATGTCTTCTCATTGCTTCAATCCTGCTCTTGTATGCATTATGTGAGTAGTAACATCTCTTATAATAGGTATCATGAAGTTTATGTATTTATTATGTGTGTTTTGAAGTGTGAGAGATATTATTAATGTCTAATATCAGACCTCCTTTTCACCTACCTCTGGATATACATAACAATTTGCCTCCATGTAGAAATACTTATGCTAGAGAACATTGAGTTGAGGTAAATTTTAGCAGTCTTCTTTCTTAGTGAAAATTCAATTATGTTTGTGGAGTTATCTTTGGTATATCACCTCCATTAGTATAGGTTAATTTCAATTTAATTCTTCCCTTTTTACCTCCAATAATGATTAGTCTAGTGTAGTATGTGAGCTTAAAAGATAGATCAAGGGAGCCAGCCTATAATCTAGAGGTTTACCTCTGTTATAGGCAACCCCCTTGCCTTGAGGTAATCCCATGTTATCCAAATTTGGATAGGTCTGAATAACATCATATAAGGGTGAAATATTTGGTTATAACAAATCTAACATGCTTGGTAGTACCAATGTCCAAAAGAGTGGAAGGATTTTTGGTGTGGTCTTCCTACTATCAACTTTTAGAATCATTCAATCAAACATCAATGACATCTCCAAATGTAATAAACTAGTTATAATAAACCCATGTACTTATTGTAAAATATTTTTATCAAGTATTATGTTTCGTTTGACTAATGAAGTTGATATGGATGGATATGTTGAGAGTTATAACTACACACTTCCCTATGAACCTTGTTATGATCCATAATATATCCCTTAGTATCCCTATCAAAGTTTTTATCAAACCTATGGTTAGCCCATTCTTTCCCCATATGATCATGAAGTTTTTGAGTAGACTTGTGAATAAACATATGAATAAGTATATCAAGAAGATATGCTTAAGACTTTTGAAGAATAAATCCAAGCTCTTAAGAGGCAGCTTCTTGGAGGCATTCTTCCCAAACATCCCTATCCATCCTATCAAGCTCCTAGACAACCTTTTCAAGGTCAATACCAAAATCCATACTCCTATGCTCCTCCTACTTCCATTCTAACTGAAGATAAATCCTTATTGTCACTAATTATAGATATTATAAAATTATAAATGGCAATGAATAAATATGATAAAGAACTTGATGTGATCCATATTCATATCATAGAGAATATGATAAAATCAGTTTAATTCCTTATGAATAAGTGGAGATTGGTTGACGAGGAACATAACTATGTCATTAATGAATATTTTAATGAAATGAGATGTTATATCCAATGGTGTCTAGATAGGATTGAAAGGTGGAAAAACTAAGAAATTGAGTATCAACTTGTAGTTGTTAAAGGTCTCCAAGAAGGCTATGAAGAAGGTGAAAATCTGGTTGAAGATAATGTCTCTCCCTCCCATCCTCAAGATTCTTCTTATGTTCCACATTAGCTTCCTCATGCTCCTTATCCTCATGAAATAATTCACCATCCATAAGCGAAGCCTCCAAAAGAGCCTAATAGACTCAAAGTTCCAACTTGGAACCAATTAGTGAATTTTTGGGGAAAGAGAGATGAAGAGAGTAAAGAGCAAGACGTTTATGTCAAAGAAGAAAACCTTGTGTGCATTTAAGCCCCATTGTATTTTCCTCAAGAACATTTAGCCTAGCCATCTTGTAGTTCTATCCAAGAATATTTTAAATGTGAAAAATAAGCTTTGGTTGAGAATTTGGATGATAAGGTTATAGTTGTTGAAGAGCCTCAAGAAGGTTATGAGAAAAGTGAGGTATTGGCTGAAGAAAGAGAAATGTCTATAGCCTAATATAACCTTTTCTCTCTCCAAGAATTATTTCAAGTGTCTCCTTTAGTCCCGAATCCCATTAATGAGCCCTCTATCACACCTCCTATTCGCTCTCCAAACCATGAAATTGTTCACCACCCTCCCACCTCATTCCTTTGAAAAATAGAACCTGTGCTATGGGAGGTAAGTAAATAAGATCAAGCTCAAATTATAGCTGATCAAGAAGATGACACAAGTGTCTATGAAGAAGAGTTCACTATAGGGACTCCCATTGGTGAATACAAGCCCAAATCAACCTTCTTGACTGATGAAAGAGAAGATCTAGATCATGTTACAACTGTTCACAAATACCTTGATCAAGGCATGTGGAAGACCTATTTACACAAGTTCAAGGAATATGAAGGTCTTGAGAATCCAGTACTTATAGGAGAGAAAAATTATACTATACAACAATAATTCAAGGATTGAATAAAAAATTCTCGAAGCACATCACCAAGATTTTCAAATACATGAGGAAGCAATTTATGATGATTATGACATTCATGATCATGGTCAAGAAGATGAGTTTAAAGAGGTTGTGGTTCTTAAGGAGAAAGAAGGAAATGATGATTGGCAATAGAATATACCAATTCTCTAAAAAATTGAAGACCTTTGTATTGTTGAAATTCAAGAGCACAATAAGATAGAACAAGATATCCTCATGGAGGACAATGATTAAGATTATATTAACTATAAAAAATATCCTTGAAGATCTTGATGAGATTATAGCTGGTAAGAAATTTGATGTCACTCAAAGTACTATAGAGGTCAATGAAACATGCTTTGTTGAAGCATCATTAGAAGTTGTAATTGAGGAGTCTCACGAGAAGATTGAGATTTTTGAGGTGTAATAAGAGTTAACCTTCATAGGTGACATGTTTTTAGTTGTTGCCATTGCATTTGAAGTTATGCTAGAGAAATGGAAAACATGAAGAAATTGAAGACATCAAGGCCAATGCTCGAAAGGCAACATGATTCAGACAATCCTTCATCTCATGG
The DNA here is from genome assembly GCA_037957365.1 of Torreya grandis. Taxonomy (NCBI): domain Eukaryota; kingdom Viridiplantae; phylum Streptophyta; class Pinopsida; order Cupressales; family Taxaceae; genus Torreya; species Torreya grandis. The sequence continues at coordinate 1,535,687 of JARHVA010004291.1, read as the reverse complement.
AGAAAGATATGGTGATAATTTCCCTTTTGATCCAAGAGGAGAGATATTGTTTCAAATTAGTCTGTACATAGCTTAGTTTGCTTAAGTTGGTGTGTGTTTTACCTAAGTGTTCTTGAGAGCATAAGTGCGTGTCTTGGTTTATTATGTGTTTATTTTTATTTTTTATTTTGTGTGAGTTTCTTATCTTTCAGAGGCATATCAATGTCAAATATAGTATATAGGTGACTCCATTCCCAAGGATATGAGAAGGTAATTATTCCTTAGCATAATAGACATACTACCCCTTAGAAATTGCCAAAATGTTGACTAATGTTAACCCTAATTCAAAATAAGTCAAATCCCCTACATGTACAAGGTTTCAATAAGGTCTTATAATTCATAAAATGTACACCATGGTCTTAGAATGAAGTTAAGTCACCTTTAAGGTCACATAACATGTTTTAGCTTTGTCATTTATATCCACTTATCTTAATAACCTCTTATGCTACCTTTTGATCATTATAGAGTGAATTGTATGGTTTTACATTAAAGACAAGTGTGCCAAGATGCTAGATAATGTCCCACATGTTATAAAATGTCAAAACAATTGTTTGAAACTAAAATATGGTAGGTTCAATATAAGAATCAAGGAGATCAATTATACTAGGTGCACTTTCAGGTAGTTGTATGGACTGTGTACCTAATCTAAAACATGTGAAGCATTATAAGAAGTTTATTAAGATCTCCAAATCTCATTTCTAGGTTTAAGAAGCTTTAAAGAGTTCAAATTTGATGAAAAATAATCTCTCTCTCATCACTCTTTTGGGTAGGTCAAAGAACATAAATAGTTTTCCTTGAGTATGAACATGAGGAAATAAGTTGGATTGAGTGTACTTAGTGGATGAAAGTAGTCATTATGAACTTCTACTTCATGGTCATGGTTTTTAAATTGGTGGTCTATGTTTCATGAAAAATAACTAAAATTGTTAGCATCTCCAAGTTGCCTGCACATTCCCAACACCTCAGTTTTCTCATTTATCTACATTAGTATTTATGAACCAAGTGGTATATGTAGTCTTGTTAGACATGTTCATCTTTATCATGTTGATTTCAAATTGGTTGGCATGTGTGGATATAAAGGAATAGGTAGAAATACCTATTATGATTTAAGTGAACACCATCATGGTTTGTAGATAGCGTTTCATCAATTACATAGCCTATCCTCATGAGAATGGATTTAAATCAAGGTTGATACATATGTTTTCAACTTCACAGAGCATGGTTGATGATATTATCCATTAATGTTTTGGTATCAAGAGAATCATTAATGGAAGGTAAAGCCCATGACACTTCATATATTCAAGTGGCCATGAATCAAGAATCTATATGTTTCATGCTCAGACTTGAAAAAGGGATCAAGACATGTGTGGAAGCATTTAAGCCTATCTTGGAATTTTAAATAAGTTCATAGATCAGGAAAAGGACAATGTGTGAGAGGTGAGACCATTACCTACATCCATACTTGAGATCAAAGTCACACAATTGAAAAAATTTGAAGAATGGGAAGTTTAACTTAAATTTTGTAAAAAGAGACTTGGCTTCATAAATTTCATCTCATGGTGAAGTGTCTTGAGGTCTAGACAAGCCTAATGATTTATTTATTGTAGCCTAGACCTAGATGTCACATATTAACACAATAAGTATGTTTATAGGTCAAGATAAAATTATGGTAGAGTAGAATTTCACTCAATAAAGTTTCCACTTGAAACTCTCAATAAACTATAGTATTAATAAGTCACATAAACTTGTAACATGTAACAGTGACCTATAATGCATTGTTGGAAAGAGATGAGCACATGGTCTCAAAGTAGGAGTGAGTCCATTCAATTGTATGAGGTGGTACTATTGACCTCAGATAAATCAAGAAGTGGGAAACATATTATTTAGGCATATATCCACCTATAGGAATCCTTTTGGTTTCTCTTAAATGCACATCTATGGTTTACCATAGTCACAAACTAATCTAGACCAATGAAAGGTGCAAAATTGGTGGTAGACATGCTTTTAACATGGAATGAGAATGTATAGGTCAATATTAGTTTGATAGTCACACCTTCACAATATTCTCATAGGGAAGGAAATAAGGCAAAGGTTGAGCAAATTGGGTTTTTGAACCTCACACTCAGTCATCTAAGACCCTACACACAGTCATACCTCTAAAATCTAGTCTTAGGAGTTTGATATGTTAAAGCCTATATGAAAATAAACAAGGATATAAATTTAGTAAAAAATTTCATCATGAATAAACTTAGGCTCCCATGGTTTCTATTATAATGTATTAATAGGGGAGATGCTTGATGTTCTATTTTAGAGTAGATGCACTTTACACTCAAGTAATCCTATAGACATGGTACATGAATGGCAAGAGGATGAAATGAAGAGACAAAAAGTATTTTTAGATGATGTATAAAGTTTATTTTAAGGTGAAAAATTATAGAGGAACACCTAAATCCACTAATATTACGTATTGGTGGTCACATATGCAGATACACAGTCTAGGTCTACTAGGCCTAAACCCTCATGGCCTCTAACTTGATTCATAGGATCACATGATATTCTTAAATAATTTAAAATATTTTATTGATGATTTAAGAGTATATAAGACCCATTTTTTTATAGATAACAACATAAGAGTGGTATTTTGAGCTAATTCTCTCTCAGGCTTATCTAGAATATGAAGTAGAAGCTCGAGAGCTAACTTCCTCTGCTAATATATCTACGGATGAGATGCATGGTGTCTAAATAGTTGGGGTTAGCTTAGTTAGGTAATGAAATAAAAATTTGTGAAATTGGTTCATATTTTGAATGCCTAACCTTTATGAATCATTGCTAACAATCCAAGTGACCTAAAACCCTCCTAAAACCCTTATATGAACTTGATGGAGAAAACATGGATGTAAATGAATCTAGGAGGGATTAAATGACATAAAAGATGATTTATAAATTATTTTAACTCTCTTAATCTCATTAACACCCCATTATTCCCTACTATCACTTATATGAACATGCCTAATTCAATGTTTCTTACAGGATTTGAGTTATATTAAAAGTATAAGAGAGAATGGAAAGGTGAAAACTATTATGGAAGGAGTGTAGATATGTTTTATAACTCATAATATACCATTATATTCTCATTAATAAATTAAAACCCCTCTATTAGACTATTTGTTATAGACAATCTTAGATAGAACAATAATAAAGAGTGTGACCGCTTAAGTTGGAGGTGAGAAGTGTTGTATTGAGTTTCATTTAATTCTATATTATAGAATAAAAGGAAAAGAGGGTTTGAGGACATGGATAACATAACTCAAAATAAATTTATTGAGAAACTTTAGGTCACTTAAGTGACAAGTGTGAAGACAAGCCTAAAAGGGCTAGTGAGTAGTTACAAGGTAGTGAATGACAAGTGGTGCAGAGAAGTTCATAAGTTGAAAGGAATATAAGCACTATCATAATATTTTTCCAAATTCCCAAGTCAAGAAACATATGTCAACAACATAAAAAGGTATTTATGGACTTTTAAATGACTCCTCATTGAGAAAAGTAGTTTCAAAAAGGGTAATTGAGATATATATGCCAATTTGAGGGAGAATTATGAACTTCACGTGGACACTTGTCTATGAAGACCTTCATAGACTATTTTATAACTCATTATAATTGGTTTAAAATTCTTGACACTTAGCCTTGTGACTATCCAACTTCACTTATTCTCTCTCCTCTCCTATGTTTTATATATGAAAGCCAATTTGGCATTTGCAAGCAATCCACACCTAGTATGGTGAAGACTTACTAGCTTGACATCTTGTTTTGAATATAAATAAATTTTTGAATTTTATTTATTCTCTAAAAATATTTATTAAGTATGTCAAATAGTGTATTTGGATGACAAGTGATGAATGCCTTCTCCTTGCTTCCATTTTGCTCTTGTATGCATTGTGTGAGTAGTAGAATCTCTTCTAACAAGTCTCATAAAGTGTATATGTTTTCTAAGTGTGTTTTGAAGTGTGAGAGAGATTATTAGTGTCTAATTTCAAAAATATTTTTCACCCACCTCTAGATATGCATAGTAATTTGCCTCCATGTAGAAACACTTATGCTAAAATAACATTGAGTTGAGGTCAGTTTTAACAGTCTTCTTTCTTAGTAAAAAATGCAAGTATGTTTTTAGAGTTATATTTGGTGTATCACCTCAATTAGTATAGGTTAATTTATGTTTACTTCTTCCATTTTCACCCCTAGCAGTGATTAGTCTAGTGTAGTGTGTGGGCCTAAAACATAGATCAAGGGAGCTAGCCCATAATCTAGAGGTTTACCTCTATTATAGGCAACCCAAAGGCCTAAAGGTAATCCCATGTTATCAAATTTGGATAAGTCTGAACAACCTCCTCTAAGTGTAAAATATTTGGTTATAATAGTTGATATTGAGGATATTTTGTAGCCATAGCCTTGTTATAATTTTTGTGAGATTTAACCTCTAGAATTTTTTGAGTTGATTGCACAACTGAAAGTGAAAAAGTGTTCTTAGTGAAAATAACTCAAAATTTTCAAGCCAAAATAGTAGCCAACCTCAATTTAGCTGATCTCCATTTGTGAATTTTGTCTCCCTTTTTTCCCATCTTGTTCTAGAGCTTTTACATTCTTCAACTAGATATTTTTTTATAATTTACATAAGAGTATATAGAGCCAACATACTAAGGGTTCTCCTACCAACCCACTACATGCATTTCAAATGATTTATTCCATAAAAAAATTGGAGTTATTTTGATCTCCAATATTTGTTTTATTCATTAGATAGATTTATTTTAGTTTTTTATTGTGTTAAATTATTTTTTTGTATTCATAAAAAAAAAAAATTCAATACAATAAAATAGATACATTCCTTTTCATTTATCTTTGATACAAAATCATAGTGAGTTTTGATTTGGACTTGAATTTTAATATATTAGTTTCCTTTAAAATTAGAAATAAATTTTACCTATAATATTGAAAAGGATCTTAGAAAATATCCAAGTCATTTTCAGCAAAGACAACTTTTCTTTTCTTCAATATCTAAACAAGTCTCTTGCATTCTAGATAAACACCCAGATAAATAAAGAAACATACTAAACCATAGGTGAATACAAAAGGGTAGTATATTATTGATATTATTTGTTTTTAAGAGTTAAAATAAATATAATTTTATTCTCTTAAAATATAAAGTCATAACTTTCACCTCTTGTTTCCATTCTTGCAATTCATTCATAAAAACTTGTTCTTGGCAAACTAGGGAAGTTGAAAAGCTAGTCTAGTTTGTTTGTGAAAAATAAAACTTGTATAAAGTGTTTTATCTATAATATTTTAGATATGAATATAATAACATTAATTTAATACATATATTAAATTTTTATATTTAGTTCATCTAATACAAAACAGTCAAAACAAAAAAATATATTTCATCTAGTTTGCACACAAGTAGAACTAGGAAAAATCAGCATCTTGCATGATAGCATAGGTTTCTTCTCTCCATATTTTCATACATTTAAAACATTGAAAAATATTAAAAAATAATAATTTTGATTTAATTTAATTTAATTTTTCTTAATATTTTACTTTGAACACTTTATTTTCAACAATCAAGCATTTATTTCTATAAAAACCAAGAAAAATCCAAAAATAATAAAAAACAAACAAAAATAGTGTCAAAAGCCTTGTTAACACACAAAATCCATACCAAAATCCTTGAAAATCCATGAAATAAAACACATCCCACATAAGCCTCATCCATTTGCATGAGAAACATACAACAAGCCTTACTTCAACATTCCAACAAGCATATTTTATAAGCCACTGTCTGAACAAGTTCATATGCTTTTTCTTGGATTTCATCTAGTATTATTTGGATGACCCTCACCAAGAATCTAGGTCTTATATAGAACAATTTATAACCTAGATTTAGATCACTTGGTCCCACCATTGTCACATAGTTTGACATTTGCATTGAGTTGAGATGTGAGGTATTTTGATCCCCTGTAATTCCCCACCTCATTATAGAGTATGTAGCCACTTTAGAAGAACAAGAATGCATCCACAATCCACTTGTTATTATCATTACATATAATATGATACATCAACACAAAATTATCCAATATTAGTATCTCATCCACACCTCTTTCTTCTCCTTGAATCTAATCTCATCTTATATCATTCACATTCAATGTATGACATTGTCTAGGTAGAGTCAACCTAATAGGGTAGACCTTTTCCCATGAGTCATTAAATCTAATCTCCATCATTTCCCTAAACCTAAAATTGACCAAAAAATCTATCGTTTTATGATATCAGAGACTTATGGACTTTGTATTTCTATTTTTACACATCTCAATGCTCTTAACAAACATCAAGATGCTGCTGAGGTCTTTTGGTTCCATCACAAGAACCCATTACCACCCTTTATCAAAATTCCCATTACACTAACAAATAAACCAACCCCTATCCTATCCATTATGTCATCTACCTTAGTTATGCCTCAAGGATTCAAGTGGACAATTTAGTGTGTTCTATTCATGTGTATACATTGCCAAAAGGCTTAAATACACTATATTTATGTGCCTAATTCCTTATCTCTTAGTTTGACCAATGTTATATTGATGACTCATGAATTTTACCTTGTCCATAATGTTTTAAACCTACTAATATTCTATCTTTATAAGTTTTAGATTTGCACATGTTTTCCAACCATATGGACACTTGCATCCTAGCTGGACATCTACATTGATGCAAGCATCCTATTCCAATGCAAGTTTATAGTTCCCTAAAGTCATCCAATTTACAATTGAAACATATATTAAAGGTTGGCCTAATAAAATTAATGAGATATATTCTATAAATGAATTGGTATAAATACAAGATCAACCCTCAATCATTCATAACCTAAATAAGACCAAGGAAACTTACTAAAATCATCAATCAAGCACTCAAGCGGCAAAAACTTCCCTATTTTCTCCTATTTCTATATCAATCATAGAGATAACACATGTATAGGTCTGAATAATTGAAAGAGTATCCCGAGATCTATATTTTTCAAGTTACCAACTAGGTCATTTTTTTATTTGCTTATCACATATGGTATGATTCACACACAAACCGACACATAGGGGAGAGCTACACAAGTTTAAGGCTCTCTTTAGAGTATTGGATATGTAGGTATTCATCATTGATAGAAGGTTATTTGGGGTAGCTTGACATTATGTGCACATTGACCTATTTTTCCCATAGCAAATATGAAGATGAATAATGAGGGTTTTTCTATTTGACAAGGAGTGGTATTCCATGGCCTATATGTAAATGCACTAGAGTGAAGGAGACACAAAACCCAAACATGTATTCTATATTGGACACCTATGTCTAAACCATATAAAAGTATTGATGTAAATTTCCTAGGTTGACATAAGTGTCTATAGATATAGAGGTCAAATTTAGATAATTAGGTGATTGTTTTAGAATCTAGATCCAATCCAATTTTTATTTGTTCCAAATCCAGATCTATATTAGCATTAGAATTATCTAAGAATCTTATTATTTTATCATTTAAAATATATCATAGTTCTAATTTTTATCTTTAGAATAGAAATATATTAAAATTAGTATATGTCTTATCTAAGTTTTAAAAATGATTGGCCTACTCTAGAGATAATCTACCATCCTTGTGCCCTAGGCTATCTATACCCCTTTAAACCTAGATTCCCCTTAATCTAGATTTTAGGGTTAAATAATAATTGAAACACAAAGGAGAATAATACTTAGTTTGTTTTTAGATGTGTAGGTGATGTACAAATGTAGGAACATGAAGACTAATGTTCAATATACCATCATCATATTCTAAAAATATTATTTTTAGAGGCTTGGACACTACCGTTGACCTATGGACACTAACATCAATGCTTTTTTATTGGATCGATTCTTTTTTATATTATGAAATATTTATTGTATTTAGAATGGACCACCTAAGACTATTAGGTTTTTCTATCACCTTTCTATTGATATATTTGGATTGCACACACAAACTCTATGTAACTTTATATAGCTCAAACCTTAGTTCTTCACCTTAGGTCATGTCACCAAAAATGTGTTAGTGAGATCACAAAGTCAAGATGACCTCAATTAACCCTTTCTCATTGAGTTTTTCCTACATATCCAATACTCCAAATTTGGCCTCAAATATATGTATTTCTCTCCTAGGTGTTGGATTGTGTGTGCACAATGGTGTAATATGCCATATGCAAGGGCATGCAATGATCTAGATTTACAATTGAAAAATATTGATTATGGAATATTATTTGAGTGATTTAAACTTGTAATATGACTAATATAGAAATACAAAAGAATAGGGTAGTAAAAATTAGTTGTGCAATTGATTGAATGAGCTTGAATATGTGCTTGCTTGGTATTTTATAAATGGGCAATGAATAAAATCTGATTTATATTTATACCATTCCTTTTGAACATATGTCACAAAAGGGTTATATGAGACATAAGATAACCCATATGTTTTTGAATATTTATAATTTGGATGAATTTTGAGGTGCAGACACTAGATAAGGAATATGGACACTAGCTTCAACTCTAGTGTCCATAAATGGAAGGTATATAACTAACAGTTAAGGATAGGGTAAGTTCACATAGTTAGGGGATAAATATGTGGACATTTTCATTAAATTTTAAAAAATACATACATGATATTATAATAACATGTATACGTTCTATTATATGGGCTTGGTAAACAACACTCCTAGAACATGTACACATTTTAATCATATAAAAAAGTGTATAATGCATTTCAAAGAAATAGAAACATATAGTGATATAATGCATACACTTTCCTAAAAGTATGAAATTATAAAGCCTTAGAATAAAAAAAGGTGAGAAATTAAACTGTGGGGGGGGGTAGTTTACTAAAATAAATGTTAAGTATAAATTGACATTTACATTGTTCCCATAGTTACACAACTAATGATTTAAGCGACAGTTTTAAAAATCAAGTCTAGTTAGTACATAGTCATTTTCAGGATTTTCGTATTGACATAGGGATTTAAAAATTATTTTTTGTAATTAATGTCCATTTTAGGTAAAAATAAAGTAATTTGTTAGGTTTTGGGGCCTTCTAGATTGCTTACTAATAGTCTTAAGAGTTTTTGGTTTGTCAGAACTAAAGTTTACAAACCAACACACACCTAACCACTCCTTTATGTAAATTTTACTTATGATTACATCCATTTAAGGAAAAAATTAATATAACATCATAATCATTTACAACAAGGGTAAATAGAGGTAATTTAGGTCACACTTATGGGTAGTTATCCCAATTGAAATTGAATTCATGCTAAAGTGGTGTGCATGGGGAAACATAGGTTGTATTGGTGAACTATGCACATCTAACCACCCATTTATGCCAAATTTAGTTATACTTAGGTCCTTTATCGACCAAAAGAGACACAAAACACTGTATCCTATTATGACCAAGGTAAATGTAATAAATTTTAGGTATATTTGTTATGACCATCCCATTTTTCTATAATTTTGGAAAAAATTATGTGATTATGGTAACGTAAGTCATATTATCACCCTTGCACATCCAACAAATAATTTATGTTGATTTTACTTACGATTGGCTTCATTATATGCAAAAAGATCACAACAACAACATATCCACTTATGACCATGGAAAAATAAAGAAATGATGGCACATGTATGCATAATTACCCTAATTCACTTTGAATTCAAGCTAAAGTGGTGTGATTGAAGTAACATAAGTCACACTAATTATCCCCACACACCAAACCACCACTTTACATTTATTTCACTTATGATTAAGTCCCTGATGTGATAAAATCCACACAAAAAAACCATATCATTTATTACTAGGATAAATTTAGATGATTTGGGGCACATATATGTGTGATCACCCAATTCACTTTGAAATCAAGCTAAATTGGTATGATTGGGGAAAATTTGGCTACACTAGTGACCTGCACATATCTAACCACCCCTTTATTCCATTTTTACTTGAGACCTTGGGGATTACAATATATATATACACACACCCATATATATACATGTATATATATATATACACACACACACACATATGTGTGTGTATATATATATGTGTATATGTGTGTGTGTGTGTGTAATATATATATATATATATATATATATATATATATATATATATATATATATATATATATATATATATCCATTTGAGATCAAAAAGTACATGCACAGTCACATTCATACAATTTTTGTAATCATGCAAACACATTCATCCATTCTTAATTGAGATATTGTACCAAAATTATTATCTCTATAACTTGTAGAAATCTCATGCTAATTTTTATTTAGGATAATGATGATATGGGTTATGTAACATTCTTGGAGATTGACTCTTCTACCTTGATCCGCCTCCTTTCAATATAATTCAACTAAGCCCCTCCCTTACTTATATAAAGGTGTGGAGAATCTTGTGTATGTTATGTTCACTTCACATTGAATAAATGGTTTATAAAACACTCCTTTATTATTTGGTGTTATTATTATAAATCATTGATGTTCTTACAAAATAAAATAGATTGATTGAAATAATTCATTAAAATTGTCTAATATAATACAAAACAACTTAGAAAATCCTTGATTACTTGAGATGGGTATGGTTGCCCATAAATAATTTATCAATCACATAGCCACCCTTCTCTATTGAATGTCATCCCTCAATTTAGGGAATCAATCAAGTGTGGTCTCATTCCTTAATTCAATGATATATTATCTATGCCCTATATAAATAAAAGGGAAACTTTCCACATAACTCACTAGAATGTGAGCCCCTTGATTTACCTTTTATATAGATATGTCCATCAAGCCACCCCCCCACCCCAATATTTATGTCATGCCCTAGACAAATAGATATATACGGTCAAACATCAATCAAGTTCTACTCATTTATTATGTGACCTCTCCCTCAAAATCAATTACAGATAGTTAGTCTATATATATTTGGGTGCCCCATATATATATAGGGCAAAGGGATAGCCACAATCCACTAGCATGTCCCACTATATTATGTATGCCCTATCCATATCCTAAATAGATAGAAGTACACAAGGAAAATTATATGCCTGTTAATCATTGATGATTGATTCTATATATTTGATATCAATAAATATATAAGGGTAAAGGTGCTGTTATATATATATATATATATATATATATATATATATATATGGTCAATCAAGCACTTAATTTTTAAACTAATATAGGGACCCTATCTATATATGGGTACTCACCCACCCCTATCTATATATAGAGGATGAGGCCCGATATCTATAGATGAAGACTCAATTAATATATAATATTAATCAAGAGCCCCTATTTATATATGGGCACTCATCTATCCCTATCTATATTTGAGGAGGGTGAGAGGTGAATAGGTTTGAAATTACAGTATTTAAGTCATGGGCCTAATGAGTTGATCAATTAATCCACCTCAATTTGTTAGATATGGGTATGGACATAATGAAATAATGACATATCCATATCCCATATATAAATGCAACATGTCTACATTAAGTGAATGAATTAATGTGAATCATATTACATACATAATATGATCAAATTATTCAATTTTAACAATTAGGAATGAATGATATGGTGACACCATATTTTGTTAATTAACAATGATATAATCACATGACCACCCCCACTATATAGATATATCATTTCATTATCATTATCCTAATATATAGTTTAATTGGCACACTATATATTGGCACCCGAACCCCACATATGCATTTAGATATAGATTTAGAGTGAATAGAGATAGGGGCCAAGATCTATCAATAATATCACTATATCCATTGACGATTCTATCAATGATCAATGCTACTACATTACATACATAATTTGTATGGTATAACCGAAGTTATCTAATGTGTATAATTCTTGACATGACATGAATTATTTGTGTGCTATGGTACATATCATTATCATATAATAAACTAATGTCATATGTATATGTAACATGATATTGATGTGATAAATAATAGAAGGGGTGTGGTTAACATGATGTGATCGATAATGGATTCCTTCTTGATATGATAGTTGGTTTCAATTACTTAACATCATTGAATGGGATTCATTACTTACGGGTTGCATTAGTGTGGTGGGCCATTGAATATTATGATGCCATTATCTGGATCTATATAGCTTATCCCTTATATTTTGTCAAGATAATAACCATGGCTTATGAATCATAGATAAATCATCTCATGCATGTGTATCTCATAAATACATGTGACATGATAGAGGATACATGTAACATGATATAGGTACACTATATAAGTGTGTGACACACACACACACACACACACACACACACACACACACACACACACACACACACACACACACACACACACACACACACACACACACACACACACACACACCTGTGTGTGTGTGTGTGTGTGTGTGTGTGTGTGTGTGTGTGTGTGTGTGTGTGTGTGTGTGTGTGTGTGTGTGTGTGTGTGTGTGTGTGTGTGTGTGTGTGTGTGTGTTAGTTAGGTTAGATGTATCATGCTAATTTTTAGATTACACTTTAGAAATATCACATCCCCATAGTCTAGATAAGAATCAACATAGTGTTGTTTTGTTGATTTTGGCCTATAATCTATAGAATCTTAAGTAAAAATGACATAAAATTGTGGTTGGATATGCGTAGGTCACCAATTCAATCCATGTTTCCCAAATCATACCATTTTGTCTTGATTTGAAAGTGAATATGGATGATCACACATATATGTTCGCAAAATCATCTACATTTATCTTGGTCACAAATGGATATGGTCATTTTGTTTGCATTTTGGCATGAAGAACTCAATCACATTAGTGACCTAGGCACACAAAAATAGAACCTATGTTACCCAATTCACACCAATTTGGCCTAAATTTAAAGTGAATTAGGGTCATCATGTATAAAGTGTCCAAATTTTTCATCACTATCCTAGGTCAAAAGTGGATATAGTGTTTTTATGTCACTTTTGGCCTATAGGAGACCTAATCAAAAGTAAAATCAACATAAAGGGGTGGTTGGGTGTGAAAAGATCACCAATGAAGCGTAAATTTCCCTAATTACACCATGTTAGTCTGGATTCAAAGGGAATTAGTGTGATCATACACAAATGTGCCCAAAATTATCTAAATTTTGTTTGACCACATGGATATGGTGTTGTTATGTTACTGTTATATTATAAAATACCCAATTGTAAATAAAATCAACATAAAGGAATGGTTGGGTGAATTATTATTACCAATGGGATCTACATTGCCCTGATCACACCAATTTGGCCTCAATTTGAAGATAATTAAAATGATGATGCATGAATGTATTCTAAAGTGTTAACATTTTCCCACATCATAAGTGGATATGGTATTTTTGTGTTTATTTTAGCCTATAAAGCCTCCAATTAAAAATAAAAATGACACAAAATGGTGGTTTTATATTCATATGTCATAAGTGTGACCCAAGTTTCCCTAATCACACCACTTTAGCTTGAATACAAAGTGAATTATTGTGATTACACATACATATGCCAGTAATTACTTGCATTTCCATGGCCACAAGTGGATATGGTGTTCTTTTGTCACTTCTGTCAATAATGGAACTAATCACAAATAAAATCAACATACATTGGTGGTTGGATGTACAAGGGTCATAATACAACTTTATCACAATTATAAATTTTTCTTGAATTTGAAGAGAAATAGGGTGGTCATGCACAAATTTGCTTAAAAGTGTTTGTATTTACCTTGGTCAAGGTAAATATGGAATTTTATGTCACTTTTGGCCTATAAGGGACTTAATTTCATGTAAATTCAACATGAATGGATGGTTGGGTGTGAATAGGTTACCAATACAACCTATGTTTCCCCATACACACCACTTTTGAATTAAAATTTAATTGGGGAAACCACACCTAAATGTGGTCCAAAATATCCCTATTTACCCTAGTTTCATATGATTATGGTGTTGTTGTGTTATTTTTTGGCCTATAAAAGACCTATAAATAAGTAAAATTGACATAAAGGAGTGGTTGGGTGTGTGTTGGTTTTTAAAATTTCATTTTGACAAACCAATAACTCTTATAAATATTAGAAAGAAATTTAAAAGGTGCTAAAACCTAATAAATGACTATATGTTTACCCAAAGTGGACATCAATTATAAAAGTTATTCCATGAAATCCCTAGGTTTAATAATAAAATCTTAAAAATGATTAAGTATTGACTAAAATATATTTTTAAAATATATCTCCTAAATCACAAGTCATGCAATTGTGAGATCAATTCTAGAAGATGTAGAGTGAGCCTAATTTCTTATATTCAATAAAATAAATTTAAAGTATGCATTGACATTTTGCATTTATAATACTACTTATCATTTTTTTAGTAGACCATACCCCCCAAATTTTATTAAAAACCTTTTTGCATTATAAGGATTCATACATTCATCTCTTAAAAATGTGTATGTGTTATGATGTGTAGATGTTATTTCACGTACACATTATACCACATATGCACTTTATTATGTGTAATTTAAAAAGCATGCACTTTGGCTTGGAAATGGACTAGATTATCAATCTTAAGCACTTGACCTATAAACAAATAGCCGAATATAATTTTTTTTTTCTAAAAAAAGAAAACCCAACTTCTACCATCATAAACACTATGAATTTCAACAATAAATTTCATAAAATTATTATTATGATATTTATCACACTCTCCTTTTTCCATATGTGTGTGTGTGTGTGTGTGTGTGTGTGTGTGTGTGTGTATGTGTGTGTGATTTTTGGACTATTTTAAGGTTTCCATCTATATTGATTTCTAACTATGTCTTTTTAGGCCACTATATGCTACAACTATACATGTCTATATATGTTTATGTATTTTTTTCATGGATCCAATTGCAAAAAAAAATATATGGTCACAAACTAGACCTAATTATATACATATTAAAAAAAAGGTAGTTTTCATTTTTTCAAAAAATAGGAGGGTCGCATGGTTGGCTATCTTTTTTTTCTAGTTTTTAGGATCTATTTAATTATAAAATTAATAATAAAAAATATTATATATATATATATATATATATTTGTGTGTGTGTGACAAGATACATGATCTTATCTATATTTTCATCAATAATTAGGTAAAACATCTAAAATTAAAAGAGGAACTCCTTTTTAAAATAAAAAATAGAGTAGATAGTCAATCATGTGGCTGCTCATTTTGAGCATCTTTTAGTATTGTTTGAAACCCCATTGGTGAAAATTTAGATAAGATCGAGTATCTTGTCACACAAACACACCTATGACCTAATGGAAATTGGATGATAACCATTCTAGTGTTTATACACCTATCTAGATGTATCTACAATGATGATCTATCGATTGGGATAGTGAATCAAAGGATACATGTCCCATTGGTCAAATTTTTGTCCCTTAATAGATATTTGGATATGATATAAAATGTGCCACCATGTATACCTAATTTCAAGTGGGATAAATACTTAGTCATTTGTCTCTGCCCCTCATGATTCTCCTATAATGTGTGCCTAGAGTTTTCTCCATTTCTATACTTAGTTATGAGAAGATTCTATTTAGGGATGTGTCTAATTTCATGTAATTATCAAACTTGGGGATTGATGGGGAGTGAAAAGTGACCATTATTATGTTTATATGCCTATTAACACATGTTTGCATAGATGATTTATCAATTGGGCTTGTGAGTCAAAAGATACGCAACCCATTGATTAAATTTTGGTCCCTTAAGCACCATTTAGCTATGAGAGAAAATGTGTCATCATGTTTACCTTATACTAAATGGTATAAAATATTATATAGGTGCTTGAAGAAATTGACCATGTAACTTTATGATATGATGACCCATATCTACCCTTCATGATTCTACTTTATTGTCCACTAGAAGTTCTTTCCATTTTACCACTTTGGGATGAGAAACTTCTTTTTAGGGATTCATCTGATCACTTATAAGTCTCAACCCTAGGAACCTATGGAGAGTAGAGGGGGGAAATTTTAGTTTTTATAAAACCATATAAAATCATCCACATAAATATCTCATCAATTAGGATATCAAGTTAAAATATATGTGAACCATTAACCAACTTTTGGTCCCTTAAGAGATAATTAAAAATGCAAAAAACACACCAATATGTCTCATTTATCTTGATTGGCATGGAATCCTCTATGGAATTCTTATAGGACTCACCCATGTGATTATAAGAACTAAAAAATTATCACTACCCCTCATGGCTCTCTTGCAACACTTGTAGGAAGTTTTTCTCCATTTTCCCACTCTAGGACGAGAATCTTCTCTTCAAGGATTTGTATGGCCACTTGAAAATATCAACCCTAGAGCCTAAAAAATAGTGAAGGATGGCCATTAAAATATTTATATGACCACTTAGATTCATTTTCATAGACATTTTTTGATTGGGATAGTAACTCAAAATATGAGTGACCCACTAGTTAACTTTTGGTCTCTTAAGAGATATTTGATTATGAGATAAAATGTGTCACTATGTCTCCCTCATCCCAAGTGGGAGAAAACATATAGGGTGTACTCATAGGACTCACCTATGTAACTATAGGAGCTGATGGATCATATTACCTCTCATGGTTCTCCTATAATGCTCATAAGTAAATTCAATCCATTTTCTCACTTGAGGATGAGAATCTTCTCTTTAGCGATTTATTGGGCCACTTGAAACTATCAAATCCAAGTCCCAATGAAGATGTAAGTGGCTCATTATAATGTTTATACACTCATATGTATGTGTCCACACATATGTCTCATTGATTGGGTGAGCAAACAAAAATATATGTGACCCACTGACCAACTTTTGGTCCCTTAAGAGACATTTGGATGAGAGAGACAATGTGTCACCATGTTTAACTCATCTTGAGTGGAATGAAATCATTTGAGGGATAATTATAAGAGTCTTACATGAAATTATAGGAGTTAATATCCCATATTTATCCTTCATATATTTATTGCAATGCCCACTCAAGCTAGTTAGAGAAACAATAAAGTTGGTATGGGAGAGAGTTCCAACTATTGGAAAGCACACTAACCAAAATTTAAATTTAACTTAGAGAGAGAGGGAAAGAGAGAATAAAAATATATACATAGATAGATAAAATAAAAAGATATAATTCCTTGACTAGGTGGGCAATTATACCTAGGCATCTTGAAGGTGGCAATGTTTCCTAGTGATAGTGTTAGGTGCTTGGGGGCCTCTTTGATACCTCGATATAAAAAAAGATATAATTCCTCCAATTCAAGAAAAATTTAGACATTCAATGAAATTTTAATAAAGTATTTATTAGCACATTCTCTTAGGGATTTTTTTCCCCCTCATTTCTATTTGGATTATTTTATGTATTTCACATTTCCAATAAATATGAATATACTATAAAGTAATTGGGGATCCTTCAGGTTTTCTTTGAGAATACTTCAAAAATGAAGACCAATATAATCATAACACTTAAGTGATGGGATATGTTTTATAGATAGCTTCAAAATGTAAAATCAAATTCTAATAAATATGAAGGGAAAATAACTTAGAATGCATCTAGCCTAATCCTATTTTATGAAAAATAAAAATGTATTATGGAGTGTTGACACAAGGTTTTTCACACTGAGATACAATCCACAATTTTTGAAGATGTTACCACATAGAATGAACACACACATAACATAAGGTAACTACACTAAATAAATTTGTTCTTGTGACAAGGTCACTCATCTTGAATCATGCATAAGTCAATGACAAAGAGGAGCTCCATGGAAGATTGAAAAGTGGAGATTCATAAAATATAAATGATTATTAGGAGAGATCCTCTTTAAGGTGCACATTAATATAGAAAGGAAATATTATAAAATCTTTTAGAAGGTATCCAATTAGAAATTTATGCTACAAGTAAAGGGAAGTGGATAGATATTTATGTAAACCCAACCTTTATATTTGCCTCCCCCTTCCCAGAGGAAGATTTTCATAGTTGAGAGTTAAAGATAAATGGTTGTATACATTGTTAATTGATATTTATGAGATAGTGCTCTTGAGAAAGTAAGATGATAGTTGGTTATTATTTATTAATTAATGTTCTTATAATGCAAAGTGTAATATTTATATGCACATGTTATGAATACAAGAGATCTTAAAAATTGTGATGAATCTAAGATTATGTTATGAGTTGGTATGCCTTATTATTAATTATGTGTGTCAACGTTTTAATCATGCCAAATGCAATAGTTTATTTGTAAATTTAATACTTAAGAATGATATTAATTTATATTTATTATAATAAAAGACAAGGTGATCTTTCTTTCACCTCGGATGAAACCCTAAGCTTCATGTTTAAGTGATGTGTCAGCATGGAAATTATTGTATTTGTTAAACTTAATATGATTAGTATATGATCTAATGATTTTATTAATAGTAAATTGCATATTTTAAAGTTACTCTAATGATATAGAAAATTTAATTATTTTTGTACTTTATTTATTTGGTTCTCTTCCTAGAAATTTCTATAGCTAATTGTTGTTTCCTTCAATCCCATTGGCTTATTTTTGGTCACTTACGGATATTAATATAATTTATTTCTTTATTTATTTAATTAAATATAAGAAATGATAATAAAACATCACATAGATATATAATCATAACAGAAATGTGAACAAAAAATAACATCGTTGTGTTCATTATAATATCAATACAACAATTTCATGAAATCTAGACATTTGAACTATCCATTCATTGAAATAACCATGATTTAAAAATTATTCATTTATTAATACTTTTTATAAGGATAACATGTATGTAACAACAATAAAAAAAAAAAATAATGACATATAAACATTAAATATGTATACACAAATTATATCAAATATATGATTCACATAGATATGTCAAATAATATGTATGTGGATCCAAATTATGTCCTAATGATATAAAAATAGGCCATATCAAGATATAATCTAGACCATAATATACATGTACAAAATATGCTGTATAGGCATACAATGTGGGCCGTATATATGCTAAAACATCCCATATCACACCAACTACCTCTCATATTGATCATTACCTGTAAATAAATTGTACATCATCACCATAGATATAAAACCAAGAGTGATGCATGACTCATTATGGGGAGTAACTCTCCTCTTAGCATTTGAATGACTAAATGTATCTACTACATACTCATAAGAATTTAGAAACTACAAAACATATAAAATATAAATTTAATGCAGTAAAATATATACAAAAATGATAGAGTTGCCAAGAACAAAATTTATCAACAAGGCAATTTATGACTCATTGCATGCCATATAAATGTCTATCTTGGGTTTTATGAACATGAATATATCTAAGATGGATAATATTATAGAGAATACATATATTTTTAGATGTGTAGTGCATACAAAATAAATATGATGTAAATTACCATTACTTAAAGTTTTAAAAAAAAAATTGTGTTCTCACTAGTCTCTATCTTCAAATTAGGTGGTGTTGGGGAGATAGTGCATCTTGGGATGAAACTACAACATCAGTCAAAAATTATTCTAATCCATGTAGCATGCTTATAAAATATATTATTAGATATAAAACCAAAATATTAAAGAGTTATATTATGAATAAAATAAAACTAAATTTATTTTAAGATAAATTGAAATAATTCCTTCTATACGTAAAGAGAGAGAAAGAGGGATAGAAAGAGAGAAAAAATATTTACATTGTACTAAAACTATGGTGTATACAAAATATTTAAATAATATATAAAATTGATGTAATTTACTTTCCAAATATGAGCTTAGGGTACTATAATGTTAATTTTAACCTCAACAACAAAATCTAAGCTAGATAGGGTACCTAAGATATTCATGATGACCTATAAAACTAACAAATGAAAGAAGCAAAACATTAGTCAATTAAATAAACATATAATAAAAGATAAACTTTATATTCCTTTACATAGAAAAATAAATTATAATTAACTAAACTTATGTTAAATACAAATGGTGAAGCAAATAAGCCCTAAATAATTGGTTGTGTATTGATGGGAGGTGGTGAAAAAATTGTATATGGAATATATTCTAGAATTCTAGTGTCCTAAGATGTTAAAGTAACTACTGATGACATATAATCTAACATGATACTGTACTAAGGTCCTAATGAAACTATATATGGCATATACTCTAGAGTGATAGTGTCATGAGAAGCTGAAGAAAATGTAGATGGAATATACTATTTTATACTAGTGTGTAGATATTTTAAAGCAATTGTAGATGGCATATATTATTGTGTACTAGTTTTCTATACAAATGTACATCTAGTCTACATCAATTTTCATATTGGATTTTTATATGTAACCTATGCATGTCTAACATAAAAAGGAGGTCCAATACACTTCCTCCCACATGATGTACAAAAATGTAAAAAAACTATAGGATAATTGCTAGTTATGCCACTACTAGTAGGAGGGATACTAGGACTAATGGTAGGAGGGAAAATACAGATCTACCACCACCTGAATTTTGTGTATAAATCATCAGTGTATGCATCCCATGGTTATTCATAACATGTGTGAGACTAGTAATTACCTCAAGGCTGTCCATATATTTAATTTGATGTAAGATTTTTGGGATACAACTATGTGTTATTTTCCTTCTATTTCTATGAACTTGATTTTGGTAGTTTTGGTCCTTATTAGCACTAGGTCTATCAAATGAGGACTACCTACCTTACCTTTGGAGGTATTATTATTAAAATAATTTAGGATTTATTATAGAATAAAAAAATATTATTTCAAAACCTCTTTTTGATGTAACATTGTATCAAGTTGGTAAGTGACATTTCCCACTTCATTGAAAATGGCCTCCAATGTAGTGGCAAGTGAATTACATGCACTATGACTTGAAGAGTCACACAAACTATTGATAATATTTTTTAATTATTTCCTCTTTTAATTTTATTATTCATACAATTGATCTTATTCTTCTTCAAAGTTAAAATGTTGTGGTTTTGATCATGGTTTTTTTTAATGTTTTATTCAAGTAATGGGTCCATCAAAATTTATATCTATATTTATAAAAATAAACATTTTATGCATGTAAGGTGAGAGAAATGTGAATTTGGTTTGATTACCTTAAAATTAAAATTAAAATATAATAAAAAAATTACCTAAGATCATGATTGAAATGTGATATCAAGTTTACTAGATGCAAGGAATATATATCATGTATGCCATTTTATTTGCCTTCCAAAATGAGAGAATCTTAAAGCAAGGGTGGGAAGAATGGAATGTGGTTTAAATAATTTGGGATATAAATACAATTTTTAAAAGGGCATACACCCTATTTAATCCATAAAGTGCATACACCCTTTTAAAAAGGGCGCATTCCCTTTAAAAAATAAGATTTGTGTTTTCCATTTTGTCACTCTTTTTATCCCCCAACATTATGCATCCACCTAGTTGTCTTCCACTCATTCCCTTGGATCTTGATTTCAATGGTTAGGTTACTTAATTGCAAACATTTACTCAAATTGCTCCAATATTTGCTCAATATGTTCCAATGATATCTAGTTTATCATCCATCTTTACTATTGCATCAAAATAATTTAACTGTCAAAAATAAAACTAAAATTTTGGATTTTATTAGCCACCTATGCACTATTCCTACACTCATCCCAAAACTAGTCTTTATGCATTGGCATATCACATTAACTATGCTTGCATGATCACCTAAGGCATAGAGAGAGGTACTAGGAAAGGTCATGGTTATTTGGTGATGGTGAAGTTAGGCATTATATCACATGCATAATTTTTCATGTGTCAGAGTTCACACACATAATTTTTCATGCATGAGAGTTTTTAGAGAATATTATATATTATCCTATCAGCACATGGCAACAATCAATAATTTATGTGAAAAATAACATATAAACACTACTCTACCCACATATATATTATTTCAATAATAAAGACATTATTAAGTGTAATAAAAACATTAATTTGAGCAAACCCACAATACTTTATATCCATAAACAAAGATAAAAATATAAATATAAATAAATTTGTCCATTACTTAGTAAATCATGATTACAAGGTGATCAATGTCACTTAACAATATCATAGGTTATCTAATTATTCCTTTCCTCACTTAATAATCACTCCTATCCTTTTATAAACTCTATTAAAAAATTGGCTTTATTTCTTCTATTCGTACATCAAATCTCTTATCCCTCATAATTGTTTAGCTTTTATAAGTATCTAAAAACATCTACATGTCATTTGGTATCTTAATTACCACCAATCATCAATTAATGCATGTCATTCCACTAGACATCAGCTACCTCACCATTTTCCATCACTTATCATGTACCTATTAGGGTAAAACTATAAATCATAACTCCCATTGTTTCTGCCCATAAATTACATTAACTTGGATAGGTTTGATGTTGACATGTATTCACTTTCACTATTTTCTTGATTGCACTATTGGGAATGAGCACATGGATTGGTCAAAAATATCAAATCTAATCAAAATTTTGGGTCAACACTAATGTTGAGATGCACAAAGTTGGGGGAAAATTTACCAAATATAAAACAAAAATATTATGTTACAAAGGGCATACACCTTTTTGTTTGGAAAAAAACATAGCAAATTTGGATTTTCTTGGTCCTAAAGCTAAAATACATACACCCTTTTTAAAGAATGTCATACTCCCTTTTTAACAAAGGGTGTCTGGGCATATGCCCTTTATAAAAGGGCATATGCAAATTAAAACACATGTTTTGGATGGAATTTAAAATTTTGAAATTTTTTAAGGAAAGGGCATATGCCCTTTGCAGTACAAAGGGCATATACCCTTTGGTTTAGAATATTTATTTTGATGTATATTATTTGTTTATGTATGGTTGAGTATATATGTTGTTTATGTTTTGATATATTTAGTAAAATAAAATAAATTTAATAAGTATAAGTTTACATTTAAGTTATATTTCATTTTATATTCTTATACTTTAAATTTATTTTACTAAATATAACAAATTAGGGTTGCTCTAGATCTTCTAAAATAAATTTTAGAGCTATAGGAGATACCATTTAGAAGATTTTTTTTCAAAATCCATTCTAGTTAATACTTGGTTTTAGGAAGTTTAGGATTGGATACTAACTAAAATATTGGAGATATCAAAATCTAAGTTCAGGTATGGATGTCACTAGTCAAGATAAAGATAGGGATCCATATATATAGATAAGGGCTCATGTATGGATTAGTCAAGATAGAGATAAAGATGAATGATAGAGATAGGTGCTATGCTATAATGGATTAAACAATTTCACAATATGATATGATGGATCATTCACAGATGCATCGACCTATCTTGAATGATACATCCAACCCTCAACAAAAATATGATAACTTTGCATTTGGGTATGTGCATGGGGTTGGGGGATAATTCTGTGGCCATTTCTCCTAATGAATATGTGGTATGACCATAACACATATGTGTTATAGCCATAATGGTTATGCATGATGGCCATAATGCATACACATTATTTGAATTTAGGCTCATGATTCCTATGTGATAATGCATATGCATTATGGAAACATAATGCATACACATTATTAGTACCATGTTTAGTGCCAATAATATGCATGAATTATTGGTAGTAATATTAGTGAAAATAATGCATACACATTATTTTTCCATAAAACGTATGTTTTATTGAAAATAGAAAAACAAAAGGCCCACCCATGGGTGCATTTTATTTATTCTCATTTTATTTCTTGTTATTCACTTGTCTTTGTTATACCATGATCATGTTCCACATAGAGGAAGCTAAAAACATGCTTGGATCACTTGACACCTCACCAAATCAACAATTCTATCATGGAGGGGAGGTAAGTAATCAAAAACTAAATGGCATTAACCCTAAATTTTGGTAATTTTTTAAATTTCCATTATTTCAACTACTAAATCTTATTCTTTTTTAATATCTCATTTCATTACTAGAGACCAACATGTTAATTGTATTCCTAACCCTCTACCTAACCATTCTAACCATTCTAACCCTCCTATCCCTCCTATAGTTCCATAATATCCCCAATAAAGTCAAGAGGATCTAACTACACACAGTAGAAACAAATAGAAATTTAACTAACACCCACTGCATCTATTTGGCCAATACCTCAGAGTCACTATTAGGTCAAGTTGATTTGGTGAGGAGTCAAATTGATAGATGAAAATCATATAGGGATGATGTAGGGCTTACTATGCTAAAAAATTGTCAATACATGAGGTCAAGTACAAATAAATATCAAAAGATAAAATTTGTGCCTTATTCATATTCATCGACCCAACAACAAATACACCTTTTCCAATAACCACTAAATGTTTCCCAATCTACTGATTTCAACATAATTTGATTAGAAATAACTTTTTGGATTGATGGTGGATGGTTTTTGGTTACCCACCATGTAACATCCATGAGGTAACATTGTATTTTTTGAGGAAATTCTAGTGTGAGTTTGTCCTTAATGAGATTCCCAACTATTTTGAATATGGTGAGTTTCATGGTTAAGGGAAAGGGTCTAGATAGGATTGAGTAGGTACACATTGTGCACTTAATCAGCCTACAAGGATCCCTACCCAAAAACCACTTCAGCCTTAGATCCCATATGTAGTGAAGGAGGTCATGGATATTGACACTTTTCATGCACTTAGTGTGTTTAATGATACACTCATTCAACATATTACTAGGACTTTTGAGACCAGTGCTAGAGATACTCCACCCAGTGTGTACACTCAAACTCACCATTGTAAATGTTATGGTTCTATATGCATTATAACTTCAAATTATGATGGTGGTGATTTTGATGGCTTAGATGATATACTCATGATAAATGAGTTTTTAACACGTACATTTGGTGTGCATGCATTAATCACTACACACATGCAATTATCTTTTATATAAATTTCATGTTAAATTTAAGTTATATTTGTATTTAAAATCTAGTAATTAATTTAGACATAAATTGAATAATATTTATGTTGCAAGAGGAGATGGTGCCTACATATTCATTTGTAGAGCCAACTTGTGGGCCATTCACTACTTTAGCTGTCAATGTTACTAGGCCACCATTTATACATACAAAGGTAAAATTTTAAGTTAACATTGTACTCTATGTACATGTTTTTATTTATATAGATATATGTTCTTGAATAACAATCATATGCATTCAAATAAAATTTTGAATTATAGTGATGTGAATATACATTATATGTGTGAGATGTGTTGAAAGATATAGAGATAAAATTTGTAACCTAATAATTATCAACCTTATAGATAATCTCCTTCAATTTTTAATGATGTCTTTCTCATGTTTAAAAAAAAAATATATTCTTCCTCTTAATTATTCTAATATTATTATTGGTGTTCCTTCACCTTTTCAAACTTTTTTTATTGCTTCACATTTTTCTAGATTATCATCTCTTCTTCATTGTGTTTCTTAAGTATTCAATATTTTCATTGCTACCTATAATACCACTACTTATCTTCCAAACCCTCAAGTTTAGTCCCTTGTGTGAATCATGCATGCTATGAAATAGGTTAAGTCCTCTAGAAAACTAAGCGAGGTTATTTATTCATAGATGATGATAGTAAACACTCCTCCATCTTTATCAGTAGATATAGACACATGCATTACTATTGTAATGCCAGTTTCATAGGCACTCACTGAGGTACATGTTAACTTGTAATTTTGAATTTTAAAAATAAATTTATTTTAATAATTTTACTACATACTCAGGAAAATATAACTTAAATGTGATTGTATTATGTATATAGGGTTTTTTTTATGACATCTAATAGTCCCATTTAGATGATTAGTAGGGTACCTTCTCATGTTTATTTCCCATTTAATATGCATGTTATTTCACCATGATATATCATTGAACATATTGAGTGTCGGACATAGATTGAGCATGAACATGAGATTACAGTAAGTGCATGTTTAAATTATTTTTGTATTATAGTATAAAATTAATTTATGAACTTGGATGAATGTATAGTATGTAAATTTTATAATAATATTTTTGTTAAAATAATTTCATCTATAGGAAATCTATGAGTGTATAAGGACCTGCAATCACACCTTAAAATAATCTAAGGCATTTGAGGGATCTCCATCTACGAGCAGGGCATCTAAAGGAAAGTCTTCTTTGAGGAAGGAAAAGAGAGGGAGACTATTTGATGAGTAGGATGTCTTAGATAATGTACTTATTTTTATGCCTATATGACAATGTATATGTTTTTAACATTGTACGCATATAAAAAATTCACTTATAATGTTAAATGATGTAATTTTTTCTATATGGCAATGTATCCATTATTGGCATTGTATACCTATATGACATTCATCCAACATTAGATTATGTTCTTATTTTATATGCCTTTATGGATTTTATGGATAAACACACACAAACACACACACACACACACACACACACACACACACACACACACACACACACACACACACACACACACACACACACACACACACACACACACGAGCGCACACACGTGCACACACACACACGCACATGTTCACATTTTTTGGTGGTAATATTTCTCATAAAATTTAGCTTACATTACTATTGTAAAGCTAAATTTGATGGTTATATGACCATATTTAGATGTGAACATATTTAATATTTCCTTCATCTAATTTATTAATACCAAATTAAAATATTTCAATATGTGTTGCAATTAAAACTATATGGAAGATAAGAGTATAATGTTTGGGATAGAGTCATATATTATTGTGAAGTATCTCTCACAATTAGGATTCACCATTTATCACTGTTATAATGTGGATACCCTTGCTACACTAGTTTAATATCATTTGGGACTTGATATTCACATTTTTTAAATTCATTGAATTTATAGACATACCACATTTCTATTATAAGTACTTTATTGAAACAAATAATGAAGTAATAATATCTTTCATAACTTCTATGGATGCCCTTATATATTTTACTTTTGCATGTTTGATGAAGTGGTTATGTTCTATCTCCTCATTTGGGATGTTCTATCTTTGGAGATGATTTTCATTCTTGTTTGGAGACTCTTCTTTGGCCCTTTGAAGTAGTGCAAGATTGTAATTCTCATGTCTCCTGAGGCCTTGGAATATTTTGGTGGTTATATTTCTTTTGTAATTTTCCCTCCCCATTACACTTAACTTATCCATTTCGTGTTTCTCTATAACTTGAGAAAACTATTTCTTCACCATTTGATAAATATCCATGCTTATATTCACTTGGTTGCATTTCAAGTTTAAAATCTTTATCCTCTGCATCAAATCCAAATATATCATTTTTGTTCAAAATCACCTCAAAAATTACATTTGATGGTTTATTATCATTTACTACATTTGGATTCCTTCTATTACCTCTAGTAGAGGCTACTACTTTCATGGCAGGGTCCTTATATGAAGATTAAAATAATGGGTTCAAATAGTCTGAGGAATTTTCATATCATAAAAGCCAATATAAAACCAATTATTATCATTAAGTATTTGGATTAAAATAATAAGACATATAGGATTATATTTCATCACATGATTCAAAAATTTATGAAAAAGAGATAATTCAATTTCCATTAGGCTTCAGATTTGGATATACCATTTGTTTCATATTTATATGTAAGTTAAAAAATGATATGTTTATGTACCTATGTGTATGTGCTTCTCTCTCTGAGCATGATTTTAATAATTTAAATATACGAAAACCATGCCCACACATAAATAAATACATACATATACTTAAGATATAAAAATCATATGTATATACAAATACATGCAACATTTTAATAGAGATGGATAACGTACATTAAATAAGTTAGATTTGAGACCCTCTAATATGAAATAAGATAATATCATAATCATTTATAACATATAAAATGGCATAGGTACAATATAGTTTTGGGGCATAAACAAATAAAACAATCTAGTTCTATTTCAATATATATTTAATAAACTAGATTACCATTACCATCAGATAAGGTGGTTGAGAAATTGATAAAGTAATGCATGTCATTTATATGTCTGTACTTATTAGATTTATGGTCACTCCCAACAATTGTGTTTGTCTCTGGCTTTGCCAATTAGGGCATGTTATTTTTATCATTATTGGCCTCCGATCATGCTTAGTTGAGATACCCACCACCCATCAATTTGAATAGGTCTATATAAGAAAATTACAAGTGATTCCATTACCATGATGTAAAAATCCACCTAGATGTGTTTTTTCACTACTTTTTAAGAGAGTAAAAACACTGATAACAAATATTATCAAAGTTGAAACTTTAGTTGGATAACTCCAACTCTGGTGCTTTGTGGCTTTAAATTGTCACTAAAAACATATATGAGGTCAATGATAACATCCAATAAAATGTTCTTGGCCTTTTATCATGCCTATTTTAGAGACCCATCACCCATTTTGGCCTCAAGAACACCCTTCCCAAAACAAGAAAAATGTAGTTTTTAATCCTAACTTCAGGCATGCATAAAATAGATACCATAAGTAATTGGAATGAAACATAAGAACCCTCACATGTGTGTATAATCCTTATACTCTCAACTTGGATCATGCCAATGTAGCTTTCAAGACCAATTTTAGAATAAGTTATAGTGATAGGTTCTGAAATACAAATTTTTTATAATGAAGAGACAAGTGCTTGTCTTCTAATTGGCATTTATGCCTCTAGGACCTAAAAGTGAAAATAAATCATTTTAAACACACACATATATATAGTAAAATGACATGTTATTACATGAACATGATGTCCAAATCCACTTGGATGCATGTTTTCACTACTATTTAGGAGTGTGGAAACACTAATAATAAATGTTGTCAAACTTTACGATACAGTTAGAGAACTCCACCTCTAGTTTTTGTGGATTGAAAATATTTTTGAAAATTCATATGGGATTTTAGATAATGTCTAGAACCAAGTTATTTATCTTTGATTATTCCTATTCAAGATATACACCACCAATTTTAGCCTCAAGAATTCTCTTTCGAAATTAAGGTTTGCAAAAAAATGCCTAAATTAAAGTGTGCATAAAATGGAAACTATAAGTCATTGGCACAAAACATAAGAACCATATGATTGGTTTATAATCCCTATAATTTCAACCTAGATCATGTCAATTAAAATTAAAGACAAATCCATGGCATAAGTTAAAATGATGGGCCCTAAAATGCAACTTTTACATAGTGAAGAGACAAGTGTTTATCTTTTAGCTAGAATTTATGCATCCAGAATGTCTAGATGAAAATACATCACTCTGAATAAATATAGATAGGAAAATTACATGTAATCCCATGAAATCAACATATAAATCCAAAAATATGCATTTTTTCACTAATGTTCAAGACCATGGAGACACTGATAATAAATGTTGTCAAAGTTGAAGCTGTAGTTAGAAAACTGCACTTCTTGAGATTTGTGGCTTGAAGCTAGCACTATATATATATAAATATATATATATATATATATATATATATATATATATATATATATATATATATATATATAAGATGGAGGATAATGTCTAGGACCATATTCTTGGTCTCTGATCATGCCTAGTAGAGACACTCACCACCCATTCTAGCATAAAAAAATCCCTTCCCAACATAATAAAAATCTAGTTTTTTGGCCTAACTTTAGGAGTGCATAAAATGGAAACTATAAATCACCAAATAAGCTATAATAACCATCCAATAGATGTATAATTCCTATAATTTCACCATATACAATTTATATGGCACCTTCAATTTCAATCCATGGCACAAGTTGTGGTGGTGATTCCTGAAATGCAACATTTTTGTAGTGAAGAGATCAATGTTTGTCTTCCAAGTTGAATTTATACCTCCAGAACCTCCAAGTGAAAATAAATAACTTAAATAAAGTATAGATAGGAAATTGACACATCCTCCCATTACCTAAACCTCTAAATACACATGTATGCATATTTTCACTATTATTCAAGAGTGTGGAAACACTAACAACAAATGTTGTCAAAGTTGAAGTAGTAGTTGGAGAAATCTACTTTTGGTACATCATAACTCAAAACTGGAACAAAATAAACATATTTGGTGGTAGATAACATTTAGGAACACATTATTAGCTTCTGATCATTCTTGGTTGAGACACCCACCACCCATTTTGACGTCAAGAATGCCTTACTAATATAATAAAAATGTAATTTTTAACCTAACATCAAGCATGCATGAAATAGAAACCATAAGCCATTGGAATGAACTAAAAAAACCCTTAAGTTCATGATTAATACATTTATTTTCACCTTGGATGATTTATATGGAACCTTAAATACCAATCTATGGCACAAGTTGTAGTGATAGGTCTTGAAATGCAACTTTTTTATAGTGAAGAGATAAGTGCTTATCTTCCAACTAGAATTTATGCCTTTGGGACCTCCAAGTGAAAATACATCACTTTTCAAACATATAGATAGGAAAATTACATGTGATCCCATGACCTAGACCTCAAAATCTAGACAGATGCAAGTTTTCTTTATTTTTTAAGAGCATGGAAACACTCACAACAAATGTTGTCAAAGTTGAAGAAAAATAGAACTCCACTTTTGCTATTGCATGGCTCAAAACTGGCACTACCAACACATCTAGGTGGTAGATAACATCTAGGACCCTATTCTTTGGCTTTGATCATGCCTGATAGAGAGATCCACCACCTATTTTTGCCTTCAAAATACACCTTTTGTAACAACTAAGTACTTATATTAAGCTTCTCTTAGATTCAAGAATATGAATTTTTTACTAATAGTGCCAACTATGTGAATGTGGAAGCCTATTTGACACCACTAATCTAAATAAAAGTTGTTAGTAATTAATTATAAATGAAATTCATATCTACTACCTAAAAAATCAATAACATTTGGTAAAATTAAATACATCTAAATTTGACAAGTAAACATACCTTGGAATTTCAAACCAACAAACCACTAGGATTTGGTCTAATATTTATAGTAGTAAGAATAGCTTCATGGTCTGACTCATGAAATTTTCATAAATTCTTATTTAATGGCCTCCCATGATATTTGACCAATTGAATATTTCTAGCTAGAACCAAATTTGAATAGTGTATTATCTTCCTATGTGTTTCAAAGTCTTCAAACAACCATACTTCTAAATTTTTTTTATAGTATATCATTGAATCCAAGTTCCAATGACAACCATAGACCCAATGGGATAATCAACATTTTCTCCATTTATGATTGGGGAAGTAAATTCTTTATTTTTTTGTACACACCAACTTGAGTAGTAATCTATTTGCTCTTCAATGTCCTCATGAGAAATAACTAAAAAAATGCCTTGTATCATAGATTTTGTTTTAATGATCTCAAGATAAATAATGAGAATAAATAATACATAATAATTAATATTCTACTTGGTTGCACTAGGTCAAAGTCATGTGATAATGTCATATTTGTAATTTGTAATATTGGTAGAACTTGATATATGTCGATTAGAATTAGAGGTTTTTAGATCTATTCATCTACCCACTCTTTTGACTCACACTCATTCTAAAGCAAGTCCATGCACATAGAACCAAAACATGCCAAGTGTCTCATATAAATAATGCAAGAACTTGAATTTGAGATAGGAAATGAGTGGAACTCACTTGATCCCATTACAATCATATGATTATCATACTTTTCCAAGTGTTGTTCCTCCATCAACCAAAAATATCTACTATAAATAGAATTTCCTCAAGCACCATGACCCTTTTTCTCATTACACTATTCAACAATGATTATTTCATCAATCAAAACAGCACCATATTAGAAATTTAACTCCTCTCTTATAATGACTCTTTTTACATATATTGTAGCACCATCATAATCTCCTTTTACATGGCTAGCCTTAACAAAACTTCAAATATGTTCTACACCAATGGTAATGTGCATCCTAATCAAATAGTAAAAAAAACATGCATTATTGAATTACGATGTGCAATTGTCTGACCAAATGTAATGCTGATTAAAAATAATGTTCCTCTTAGTCAATTGTATATAAAACATCTCAAAACAACCTTTCACGTATTCTATACAATGTGATCGATCATCACTGAAATACAAATGATACTCCCTTAATATTTTTTGAACTTGATCTATACTATAAATTACATACATGAATGTTATATGCACAAATATGACAACTTGTAATGAGTTGTAATACTATGAATAAAATTCCATTTATGGTTTGAATATGTAATTGTTAGCAAATTTGATTATTGAAAAAATAAAACCAAGTGGGAATGTGCCATTTTTTAGCTTTAAATATTCATCCAACCATCTAGCCCTATGTGTATGCCTTACATACTCATAAATAATTTTCTCTTTGAATTTGACCATAAATTCTAAACCAAGTATCTATTTTGTAATAAACTCACACCTTTTAGATTATATTCCATCTTTTATTTGATATGTCAAAGATTTGTATTTCCTCAAACCAACTAATTCTTGTCCAATTGCACTTTTAATCTCCTTATAGATACAATTTTTTATTTTTTTAAGCCACCACAAATGCTAAAATTTCCATCCAAACATGCTTTGTTATAAAATAATTGTCTATTCGGTCTTTCAAAAAAATGGCTGTAATAAATTCCTTAGATAATTTTGGTGGAAATATTCTACCACACTCATCAAAAATGTTGTTAGTACGTAAATAAAAACATATATAGAGGAAAACATCATAGTGCATTTAAAATTCAACATGTTACCTACAACAACAAGTGGTGCGTGTGTGATTTATTTTTACATAAAAGGGTTTGGCCATCTCAAAATATATTTGACAAATAAAAATTTGTGAATATTTGTCAAAAAAAAATGAGTACAATTGGTTTGGGTCATATCCAAGAAATGTTTTGGATATAGTTCATGATTATGAGAACCAACTCTTCTTTTCACTACATCTCTTGTATTGGGTGAAACTCTTATATTATCTTTCTAAAATTGTGTAAGTAAATATTTGAGAGCATTGGCTATAACCTTTTCTTTTATTGGAATTCTACTAGATAATGCCTAAAGTTCAGTGGTAATGGTATCATTAAGCCTTTGGCATCTTATAATTATTTTCATTACTATATATTTTTTATTTATATCCAATGTTTGAATAGTTTTAAAATAAAGCATTTTTCCATGTTTGACCACTTATTGTACAAATTGTAAGTATACATCAGGAAACACAATCTTTAATGCATAATTTTGGGCCTATAATATGTTATGAATCATGTAGATTTTGAACAATTTTGTTATTTTCATCTTTAATGTTATATGTTATTAGTCATAGGGTGTAAATTATAGGTCTCATCTTAATCAATTTCATCAATTAAACAAACACTTGACATTTTTTACTATCAAAATGTAATTTTTCAAATAAATTATCCCAAATAATTTCAACTGATCTTCTTGAATGGATATCATAAAAAAATTTATGCATTGGATTCAAAATGTTTTCATAAACTCCAATTAAGTACTTACCTTTTCTATGCACAATCCTTAGAGTTGTTGTTAATGGTGGAATTTTTGAGAGGGTGTTTCAAAATCGTTATGCTCACAACTAGTTTTTTTCATTTTTAGTTTCATTATTTAGTTTTTTCATTATTACTTTCATCATTATGTGTTTCCATGAAATTTTCTTCATTCATGGGGGTAAATCATCATACATAGATTCATCATCAACAAAATAAAAAAAATTATACTTTGATTGTGGACTTGAAACATAGTTTGGACTTATAGGTAAATATTTATCATTTTAATTAAATTCATTATTGTTAATTTAATTATTATCTATGAAATTTGGCTCATTAGGATAGTGTTTTTACCTTATCTTGGGTGAAATGATTACATTGGCACCTTTTGTTTTTATCTCAACTCTTATAATTGATCTAGTGTTTTATGCTTTAACTTCTTCCTCTTCTTTGAATGAGATCCATCACCTATGATTAGACAAAGAAAAATTTGAAATTCTTTTTGATGGTTGGGTCCCAAAAAATAATTTTATTCCTTTTGATGGTGGGGGACTCAAAGAACAATTTGATTCCTCTTGTCTTCATCATGGAAAACATAGAATGATGAATAAAATGTTTGTGAGGTAAGAATTACTGAAACACACTAAAAAATAAATTTTGGATAATGACTTATTATCTATTGAGACAATAATGAATACATGTTATAATATAACATGTACATGTTATTTGTAGTATGTTTATTGTGGTAATAATGTGTGCATGTTATAATATAACACATACATGTTATTTATAGTATGCATATGTGATCATATATCACAAAATTATGATATATGACTATATTACATGATGCATGATATATGTTATAATATTATTCTAGGGTTGATTTACCAATATGTTGCATCCTATACAATGGATTGAGCCATAACTTAGGTTCATAGGGCACAATTTGGCCCTTATAACATGTTTAATTATACCAATTGACTAATTAGATTAAATAATGATTAATTTACACCTAAATTATGTCTATAATTGTAAAAAAAGATTAATTGGATAAATTCATGACTAATTTAGCCCCAAATCACTACTTGCTCTTATGTAGTTAGGTTTAAGGGGATCAAATTGGCCCCAATTTATTGATTGATTGAATTGGTGGAATCTCTAATTTATTTTATTATTATATTGGGGTGAATTAAACTCCAAATTAATTACATATAATCAAAATTAGGTTAATGGGTTTCAATTTCATCAGACTTGCATCAATCATTATAAAAATGGACTAACTGGGCAAACATGTCAAGAAAAAAAGAGGTAATTTAGCTGCTAAAATCACATCATAGATTTGAAGTTAGGTTCAAGGGGTTCATATTGTCCCCAATTACCTTCACGTTTCTATTTTTAATAAAATTAGGGTCAATTAAGCCATATATTACATATTATACAATCAATTGACCCATAAATTAGGTTCATAAGCTCAATTTTGCCCAAATCACGTCCTTAATTGCATCAAATTACTAATTATATCAATTTATGATGTAATCAAGCCTAATTTATCCCCAAATCATGTCATACTCTTGTAGTTAGGTTAAAGGGGCTCAAATTGGCCCCAATTTCCTTCATGATTGAATTGGTGGACTATTTTTTTATGATAATGGGGTTGATTGACCCCCAAAATTACATCTTGTATAGTCAAAATGAGGTTCATATGGTTAAATTTCATCACTAATTCCAACAATTGACTAATTGGTCAATATGTCAATAAATATGGGCTAATTTAGCCCCAAATCACATTCTAGACTCATAGTTAAGTTAAATGGGTTTAGATTGGCCCTAATTACCTTCATGTTTACATTTGTGAAAAAATTAGGGTTTAAGGTTCAGGGTTGTAATATTCAATTAATAGGGTTGAATTAAAACCAAGCTGTTATCTCTAAATCAATCTCTTATATCATAAAAAATATAACTATTTCTTCTAAAATAAATAATTAGTAGAGAACATGTTTCTTGAATATCATCCACATGACCACTTATGAATTGAGATAGTTAGACCAATTCATCCCTCAATAATACAAGTGTAGGGTTCCATTCATTCATGCTTATTATCCCTTGCTTGTGTACAAAACATTCACAATGACAATGTTTCATTCCAAAACATGTCTAAGTATGAATTGGATAAAATCCTATGTTTTTACCTATATTATGATTAATCAACCACTATATGTTTTGTAAAGTATGTAATATTACCACCTACCATGGTTGCCTCTTTCCTTAAATTTTCATAGACCCTTCCAAGTTCTCCTAGGTTATAAGTGAGTACATGATATGCATTGGTCTAGTGCTAACCATACCCATTAAATATTATCTATTGGTCATTTATGTGTCCTTCACCTTCCAAAACATGGCTTTGACTAAATAGTCTCCCACATCTTATCTACATCCTCTCTATTCTTCTTGTTCATTTATCACATATGATCCCATTCCTCATCATATCCCAAACACTATTAGTGATTAGTTGTTCATTTTCCCTTCTCCTTCCCAAGTAGGTTTTTGATTTTAGTTAGGCACCCATTCCAATATACAACCTTTTTATTCCTTTTGGTCATTAATCACATGGATATATTCATCACCATACACTAAGTAATATTAGCCATTGGTTGTCCATTCATCATTCACTTTCTCAAATAAGGATTTAAATTTATTCTCTTCCCTCCTATCTACATCTTATTTATTCCTTTACCACTTTGTACTTTCCCATATGTGTCCTACTTGCATTCATAAAACCTTAGTCAAATTGAGAAGGACAAACTTAAAACCATAATTAGTGTTCATCTAGACACTTAATTTTTTTATGGATGTATTTATTAATCATTAAATTTCATTATTCTAAGGTACTAGTATGTTTATCAATCAACAATATAGATTAGGATTTTATTAGAGATTTTTTTCTCTATGTTCTAGCTGTCTCATGTCATTTTTCCCCTAATTACCTCTCTCTTACTTCTCTCCTTCCCTTGTGTTTCCTTGTATTTATATGATGTCATCTAAAAACATGCAATGTGTGGTTTTGTCCCCATAAGTGTATCACGAATGATTTTATGGGTGGGCCCTTTTGACCCTTATTTTGGGCCTATAATGTTAGGGGATATTGGTTTCTTATATTTCTTTCTTGTTATGTGCTAATAAAGTCCTAATTTGAATTCAATAAGTCTATAAATATAATAAAGGTATTAGCATATAAGACATTGAATAGATATACAATGAATGTGTGAAATTAATCAATTCAAGCATTTAGAATAGCAATTCAAGAGTTCAAGGAATTTTAAATCATTTATTAGTGAAATAAACATTCACTATAACACGAAAAGTTATATAAAGTACACTCTATCATCATTAGATTACCTCATTAACATTATTTATACTTGGTTCATTACTTGCAATATTTTGATGTGATAAGGGACTTGGTAAGAAATTAGTGCTTGAAAACACAATCCCCAAAATGACCATTTTCCTTATTTATTTACAAGGTTAGTTGCATTATTAGGGTTTTTAAGGAGATTAGTTTCCCATATATTTGCTCAATTTTTTATAAATGCTAGTGAAGTTTTTGGACCCCTAGACTAGGCAAACAAAGTTTTCAAATCATTTTTCATCTTTTTTTATTTGTCATGGTCTGCCTCATGTCTTCATGAATTGTCCTACTCTTTCAAAAGTACATGTATGGTTCTTGGAGTAATATTTGTTTGCCTTTGATTTTTAGGGTTTACTTTACATTTTCATTTGGACTTCATATAACTTGTCTAATATTAATGAGTATTTATTGATTGCTGTAAAACTTGATATTCCTCTAAACCCCTCCTTTATTAATTATTTAAACTAACAAATTAAGTATACATATAATCTAGTTTTATTATTTATAGTTTTATTAGGTTTATTTTAAATATGTATGAATAGATGTTATGCATTTTGATTTAGATCCATTTATTTATAGAATAGTTACAAGGGTAAACCAAAAATTTGATTAACAATTACTATATACATGATGTTTATTTAAACATAAGAAACCCAAAATTTTAATTGATATGTGATGTAAATTTAAGATATATATGACATCTCTAAAGATGTAGGGTTTTGGTAAAGACAAATTGATCTTAATTACCAATTTTCATGATGTTATGACAACATAATGTGCAAACATTACATAATGTGTATGAATTAAATAATGCATACACATTCCATAACATGTATGCATTCCATAATTCTTATGTATTATGTAAGGTTTGAACTAAAAAACCAAGTTGTTTGGCCTAAAAATGGATTGGATTCTTGAGCCAAAGGCTTGGACCTATCAACACATAGTTGAATCCAAGATTTTTTATAGGAAAAAAAATTCAACTTCCATTACTTAATTTACTATGATCAATGAGAAAATTCACAAAATTATTACCAAAATGACAAACACGCTCTCCTCTTCCCAAATGTATGCTTTTAATATTTTTGGACTATTTCAAGGTTTCAATCTATGTTTATTTCTAAATAAACATTTAATAGACCAATACATTCCTTTATGTGCTTGGGTAACTTTTTTTCATTGATCCAAATGCAAAAAAAAATAATGGTTACAAACTACGCCTAATTCTACTTGCATTAAAAAACTATTTTTTTACTGAGGTAGTTGGGGGGTTGTAAGTTGAATATCCATTTTTTGGCCAGTTTTCAAGATTTATTTGCTTGAAAATATATTAATAATAAATATATTCATTGAAAAATAATAAAAATTATAGGTTACAAACTAGATGATCTTATTTAAATCTTAAAAAAATCATTTTAAACAGTATAAAATGGTGCTAAAAAAATGAGTGGATACACTACCAACTATCTACTCTTAAAAATAGGTCCAAGAATCCCTTTATAATTCCCCATCTCCTTTATTCTTGATATGATAATTCCCCCTCTCCTTTCAAGATATGGCTCAAGTATTCAATTGGGTATATGTTATTCAATATATGAATCATGTATTATTAATATGGTAAGGATTAAATATAGGTATTCAAGATAAATATATGGTTTAAGTATTCAATTAGGCATGGCATACTTGATTAGGTAGGACATACTAAAGTAGGTAACTCTAATAGTTAGGGAATAGTCAAGTAGGTAGGGTGAGAAGAATAGATAAGTATGGTGTACTCAAGTAGGTAAATTAGGTAGGTCATAATAAATTATAAGGTAAGTAAAGCATAACTAAGATAAAGATATGGCTCAAGTATCTAAGAAAGGAATACTCAAGATCAATATATAGCTTGGGTATTCAACTAGGTACATCATAATTAAGTAAAGTAGGTAGGGTATACTCAAGTAGATAAATGAGGTAGGGAATACTCAATGGTATAGATATGTTTCATATGTAGAATTATTCAAAAATTAATTTCTAATTATATCTATATGAAATAAAACTTCCCTCACTAACAATAAAATCAAAGTAGGTAGGGAATCATTAAGTAGGTAAGGAAAGAATATATGCAAGCTATAGATCATGAAGCAAAATTTATTTGATATCTAGTAATATATTTTATAAACGGAAAATAGGTAGGATAAGAAAAATTATATCTAAAAGCTTCCATTTCCTTATCCAATAGGGCATACCTAAGTAGGTAGGGAAAGAATAAAGCTATATATTAGGAAGAAATCTTCCCTTGATAACTAGGCCTTAATCTAGAAGAAATATAAAGCTTGATCTCAAGAAGGCAATCCTCCCTTGATAGATACACCTTAATCCTTTACTATATATAAGTAAGTTTACCTTGATATAATATTAGGTGAAGCAAAGATATAAACTAGGAAGGAAAGCTTCCATTGCCTTACTCCTTGGCATAAATGAAGTAGGTAAGTCAAGATTCCCTTGCCTTATTGGGTGGAGAAAGATTAAGATAGTTATAGGGCATTCAAAATGGTCCCCCCCATATATCTATGGTGAGGACCCTATTCTTACACTATCCCTTGATTTACTATATTAGGGATAGGGGTATACTCAGAGTATGGTAGGGCCCTAGTTTGGCCTTTAAGGCCCATTTAACACTATCTAATCTCTAAATATCCCATCTATGATACATTTTATTAAGGCATATGCCCTTATTTCCATTCGTAGATAAAGTTAGGTATAGATAATGTTGGGTATATATTGAGTTGGATTGGGAAACACAATCTATGAGCTACTATATTATAACACACTCTATTGGATTGGTAAATGCTTATTTATATATCTAGTAATCTAGTATAATATGGATAGACTCTCAATGACATATAGAGAAAATTAAAACTCAAATATAGGTTTATGGTTGGGATTATCAACTAGTCTTTGGTCACCCCTATCTATATATAGATATATATAGATTGGGATTTCCATCAATGGCTACATATATGATTGACTCAACTTTAGGATTAGTTCAACTCTAATATTATGTGATAAAATACCTTCTATATATATATATTTTGTATTAGAGCGATATTTTCTGAGTATAAGATCTTTAAAGTGGGCCATAAACCACAAGTATTTAATTAAATATTAGAGAGCACTTGAATCCAACTGAATATATACATTTATGTGATCAACCATGATTAATGCTTCGATCAATGATGCAAACATGTTGATGCATAGCAACAGATCAAACTACCATTAATCCAAATGAATTCTAACTACCACAAATTTAAACATATCTACAAAAAATGTAACATATCAAACTACCACAAATCAAAATGATTAAAAATAATATCTATGAAGAGTTTCTTTGAGCCTTAGTTGAGTGAAATAGGACATATTTAAAGAGTCAAAGGATTTGTAGAGAGAAGAGTTACTTATTTTAATGAAAGAGGATGTGTGAAATAAGAGTTTATTCGAGTCTCATTTGAATGAGTAAAATTTGGAATTATAATAAAAGCCAATCAGGCACAAGTGGGAAGACACTTCACCCACTATAAATTTATTAGAGGGAATGATTAGAGATGAAGATGGAATGATTAGGGACTATGATAGAGTGATTAGGGATGATTAGGGATGGTGAAAGTCAATGAGGAAGTTATTAGGGATGAGGATGGAGTGAATAGGGAAGATGAGGGATGATGAGGGAGTGACTACAAATAATGAGGGAGTGATTAGGGATGATGAGGGATAATGAGGGAATAATTAGGGATGATGAGGGAATGATTAAAAATTATGAGGGTGTGATTAGAGATGATTAAGGCTAATGAGGTAATGATTAGGGATGATGAGGGATGATGAGAGATGCTGAGGTATGATTAAATAATGACTAAGAATAATGTTAGACAATGAGGAATTGATTAGGGGTGATGAGGGTTGATGAGGTAGTGATTAAGGATGATGAGCGATATTTATGGATGGAGTGATGAGGGATGTTTAAAACTGATGAGGCTTGATGAGGGAGTGATTTAGGATGATGAGGACCAATGAGGGAGTGATAAAGGATGAGGAGGAATGAAAAAGGAGTGATTAGGGATGATGGTGGATGATGATAGAGTGATTAGGTATAATGAGGGATTGATTAGGGTTGATGAGTGATGTTAAAGGCCAATTAGGGAGTGATTAGGGATGATGAGGGATAACAATGGTCGATGAGGGGGTGACTATGGATGATTAGAGATGATGAGTGTCAATTAAAGAGAGATTAAGGATAATGATAGGAATGATGAGTAAATGATGAGGGATGATTAGGGATGATAAGGGTTAATGAAGCTGTGGTTAGGCATAATGAAGGTCAATGTGAGAGTTATTGAGCATAATGAGGGTTGATGAGGGAGTGATTTGGGATGATGAGGGTGTGACTGTGGATGATGAGGGATGATGAGGGAGAATAAAGGTGTGATCAGGTATGATGAGGAATTATGAGAATAACTAAGGGAGTGATTAGGGATGATGAGGGAGTGATTATGGATGAGTAGGGATAAAAAGGGTTAATAAGGGTGTGATTAGGGACAATGAGGGATGATGAGGGAGTGATTAGGGATGATGATGGTTGATGAAGCAATGATTAGGGATTATGAGCAATGATAAGAGATAATAAGGGCTTGATTAGGGATGATGAGGGATAATAAAGGGTAATAAGGGAGTGACTAGGGATGATGAGGGATGGTGAGGGCTAATAAGGTAGTGATTAGGGATGATGAGGATTGATGGAGTGATTATGGATGATGGGGATGATGAGGGAGTTATTAGGAATGATTAGGGTTGATGAGGGTTTGATTAGGGATACTAAGGGCCATTAAGGGAGTGATTAGAGATTATTAGGGATGATTGAGTGACTAAGGATGATTATGGATGATGAGCATTGATGAGAGATTAATTAGGGATGATAATGAATGATGAGGGATGATGAGAGAGTTATTAGAGATGTTGATGGACAATGAAGGTTGATAAGAGAGTGACCAAGGATGATTAGGACCAATGACAATGTGATTTAGGCTAGTAAAGGATGATGAGGGACATCAAGGGACAATGAGGGAGTGATGGTGGATCTCTTAGTACCACATTGTGTATGCACAAAATAGTTATTCCTCAAATTACTAAGTTAGAGAGGGAGCTAATAGATAATAAGATACTATTAAGCACCTATAAGATTACTCAACCACTTGATACTAGATACACTGATTGGTACTAGACCTATTGAGTACTGGCCATAGAGAACACTCAACTAATTAATGATACATATAAATATAGATATGCCTGAGCATTTAATTCAAAATTTATGTGCTTGACCCCCTCTTCCCATATGGTTTTGGGAGATAAAGATAGTGATATGATTAATTTTGATATGTGCCTGAGAAAATATGGTTTGAAGGCACTCAAATCCACCATGAATAGTAGTGGTAGCAGTAGTGGTATTGTCCTATGTGAGTTCTGAATTCCTATGTGAGTTTTGAATTCTACAAGATTATTCTATTATATACAAATTTGAAATAAATTTATTAGGTCATGCATGAGTTATACTGGAATCGAAGCATACATGGATTAACTCATCTATTTGACATTTTTTATAGAGTGAATGATATATTTTTAGAATTACTCTTGAATTTTGTTTTGATTCATTCTATTTAAAATAAGTGTACTAGGGTAATTAGCTATATTCATGCCTAGTATGAGTCACCACATTAAGACTACATGTAGATGTCATATATGAGTGACCACATACATGCATGTAGTATTAGGTATACATTAGATTTAATGTATGAGTGATTATATCATGACTACATGTATGCTACATGATGCATGATATAGGTCAGTTATTTATGTCTTTTGATAGACCCATTAATAAAAAACCCAAAAATTATTTATAGATTTAGCCTAAATCTACATTCAAGCCTTTTGATTAGAATCCACCATGAATAACATGATTATGAGATGAGAATGACACCACATATAATATCATGGTTATGAGATGGGAATATCACAACCTATAAAGGCTTTAACAATATAACCAATAGCATGAATATTATATGGGAATAATGATCTATGAAAGTAGCCTTGTATGATATATCTATGAAGGTAAGGTCAATTTAAAATGGTAAAATTATTAGTCCATTGACAATTTCATTTCCAAGCCAACTTGAGATATCTAAAACTAAATCGATGGAATTGTAAAAATAAATAGGTGGGGGATGTCATCTATGGACTAAAGGTCATGAAATTTAATGGATGAAAATTACTTAACATACCTACATAGAGAGAGATATAGTATCTAAGAAATAATGGTCAAAGAAATGAATTGACATAATGGGATAGAAAGT
Organism: Torreya grandis; assembly: GCA_037957365.1. Classification (NCBI taxonomy): domain Eukaryota; kingdom Viridiplantae; phylum Streptophyta; class Pinopsida; order Cupressales; family Taxaceae; genus Torreya; species Torreya grandis. Next base: position 1,492,162 of record JARHVA010004291.1, on the reverse strand, counting down.
GAATGGTTAGTGAGTGAATGTGAATATTTTTAAAATTGGAATAATATCATATGACATACCAATAATCATGGTAGCTAGGAAAATGCATTAAAATTTTGTATTGGGGCTATCAAATGTGAGATTGTAGTTAGTATCATGTATGTTGAACCTTACATATCTAGATTAACACCTATCCATGTTTATCTTCACTGATGAGGGAATGAAAATTAGATCTAAATGGTATCATGATTTAGGTTGTGTCTATTCTTTAGTTAAATAAACATTCATGGAATAAAAAATCATAAGGTGATATGCAATCTAGATCTCTCTATCAATGGATGAGGTTACTAGAGTGACTGACTTATATCTATCTCTCTCTCATATCCTCATTATTGAAAGTAGATCTTTGGGTCTACACTAAATTTGAGGTCAAAAATTTACCAATAGGTTCAACCCATAACCCACCTCTTCCTTTACCTTTTCTTTAATAGATGATAGATGCCCCAAAATACATATAGCTGAAAGTAAAAATAAATAAGTGAATACAAATCCATTTTATTTTAATTAACTGTTGGATGTATCAGTCAAAATAGGTTAATACATCCATGCATGCTCAATACCATTATATCAGATAGATGTTTCATACATGTTAGGATAGGCCCTATTTATTTCTTGACCAATACATACTTGAGCCCTTATATAAATATGTTTATCTATATCTATCTAAACCAATGACATCCATAATTGAGCTTAGATCTTAATAACTCCAATATTTTAGTTAGTTTCTAAATTTAAAATTCTAAAAAATAAGTATTGATCATAATAGATTTTAATAAACTATCTTTTAAATGGTAACACCTACAACTTTGGGATCAATTTTAAAAGATATAAAATGAACCTAATTTTATAAAGAGTGTATGCCCTTTGTACTACATAGGGCATATTCCATTTGTCAAATGACTTACACTCTTTATTTATATATTTTTTTAAATATTAAAATTCCCTCCAAAAAAATAAGTTACAAAGGGAATACACCCTTTCAAAAATTATTTGTTTTGAGTTTTTAGCTTTCACTCTAAACTTAGTTTAGGTTTAGGCTTGGGGGGTTAAAGCCTAGCCTAAATGTTAGGAATGGTAAAGGCATTCCAACCTAAGAATATAAAGTGTCAGAAATAAAACATCATAAAGGAAGATACATATATGATATGAAAAAACAAGGTAGATCATATATTAGTAAAAAATGAAGCATAATGAATCATGCTAGTACAAAGGAAAGATATTGCATATATAAGCAAGGTGAACCATAAAACTAGCTTAACTAGCCAATGTGGGATAAATCCTCACAAAGGACAAATTCACTACAAGATGAAATAGATGGCTAACAGTCTATAAAACATGAGAAAATGCATGAAATACATACTCTAAGACCCATCTCTCTAGTGAATCTAGAGGCTAATAAACTCCAAAAAAGAAATAGTGGCATATCCATAGTATGAGTCCCAATAACTAGGCATGATAAAGTACTCATGTGCAATATGTATCCATGAAAATAAGAAGGAAGATGTCCTCATGAAAACCCCCCAAAGATAACTTATGAAACCCAAATAATTCCATGTAACTTAAGGAAATGAGGTGATTCAAAAGGCTTCTTTAATATGTCTACAAATTGTTGTTGAGTCAAAATGTACTCCAAGATAAGAACACCATCTTGAATGTGCAAACAAATGAAGTGCTTATGTACCTTAATGTGTTTGGTTTATTGATGCTTAACTAGGTTGTAAGATATATTAATTTAAATATGGTTATCACACTAAAGTATAATGGGTGAATCCTATGTGAATATAAACTCTATTATAACCGATGAAGCCAAAGAATATGCTAACTAGCTATAACTAGTGCCCTATACTTAGCCTTTATAGATGAAATCACAATAGCCTGCTACTTTTTGTAAAGTCAAGAAATAGGTGAAGAACTAAGACAAAATATGTAGTCATAAGTGGAACTTATGTCATCAAGAGAACCCAACCAATATGAATCATTGTACCCAACTAACTGAGAAGAAACCATGGTATAGTGTAATCCAAAATGAGTAGTGCCTCATAGATATCACAAAATCTTCTTGGTAACTTGCCAATGACTATTATGAGGGCCATGTGAAAACCTAGATACAAGCCCAACTATAAATGAAATGTTAGGGTGAGTATAGGTCAAATACATGAAACCCCCAACCATATTCCTATATAATGTAGGATCACAAAGTGGATTAGTACAAGAGGTAGTGAGAGTCACTATAGACTGAAAATGAAAAAGACTTGTTTGTAAAAATCCATGCCAAAACACTAAATAAGATCAAGGGAATAATTACATTGACTCAAATGGTTCCATATATATAAATATGAAATCTATAAACCAAGGAAGAAATATAGAAAGTTGAGATCTATCATGTCAAACTACTCTAGAAGTGCCTACTGAATAGTCTAAATCTATGAGAAAAATTTGCATGTGAGAATTAGATCATTAATATACAAGAATAGAAAAACAATGTCCTCCCAAATATGTTAAATGTACATCATGGGATTCAAGTGATAGAAAACAAATCCAATAGAGAGAATAAATGAATCCATCTTCTCATACCAAGCCCAAGGGGCCTGTTTGAGACCATAAAGAGACCTCCTAAGTTGACAAACAAGAGAAGAATTGTGAAAAAAACAAACAAGATACTCCATATAGATTTCCTCAAGCAATTCTCCATGCAATAAATCACTCTTAATATCCATCTGATATATTGGATAACCCTATGATGCAACCAGAGAAAGTACAAGCTCAACAAAATCCATCTTGGAAATGGATGCAAAAGTCTCACAGTAGTCAATCCCTTTGACTACTAATAATCCATTTAAAATAATACATGCATTATAATTGTTAATGGACCCATTGAATGTGTACTTGGTGAGGTAAATTCACTTGCACCTAACCAAATTTCTTCCATTAAAAAGAGTGACCAAATCCCAAGTGTGATTCTTCATCAATGAAGAATACACATCTATCATCACATCATCCCACTCTTTTATCCCATGAGCCTGTGAAAAATATTGTGGATCCCCAAAGAATACATGACATGAAATTCTAGTACCTGTAGAATGTGTATGATGATGTTGAGTAGGTGGAAGATCCTGTATGAATGGTGCTACCTCAGAAACTATAGTACATGTCTACCTAGGCATAATGGTAAAATTAATGTGAATAGGATATTCATCCTTTATAACCTCTTTAGGAATATTGTAAACTATCTCCTCAATGAATGAATCGTCCATAAGAGTTGAATCATGAAAATAAGAAGGCATGGAAGAGGATGAAGAGTCATGGGATGTGAAGTGATCATCAAACTATACATGTGTTCAAAAATGAATATCATGAGTATAAGTATCTAAAAGATGATAAGCTCTCATGTCCTTGTAATACCCTAAAAAAATCAAAATCTCTTCTTGTCCAATGCTTTCCTTTTCTTCTTTGGTAGAAATGCCAAAACAAGGCTCCTAGAGACTCAAAAAAATGAGACATCAGGTTTAAATCTAAACCAAGCCTTCTCTAGAGTCATTCTCAGGTGCTCAATGTGGTGTGTGGTTATAAATGTAGTTCACATAATTAAGTGCCTCTACCCAATAGATATGAGGTAAATATTATGAATACATCATGTAGTTAGACATCTCCTTTAAAGTTATATTCTTCATTTTCACTAAGCCATTATATTGAGTATATGAAATATAATGCTCGTGAATAATACCATGGAATGCTAATCAATTAGTGAACTCTCAACTGAAGTTATCCACTCATTATCTATATGAAGCTTTTTGGTGTAGCTTAATGACAATTTCTTAACCAAAGCCTTAAAATCTTTGAAGTGTGTAAAGACATCACTCTTATAATTAAGGAAATAAACCCAAGTACACCTCAATAAACTATCAATTAAGGTAAGTGCATAATTATATCTATTAAAATAATGAGTAGGAAAGACCATTGAATCACTGTGCACAAACTCAAGTGGTTAAGAATATCTCATAGACATACCATTAGGAAATAGATCCTGATGTTGATTCCCCAATGCATAACCAAGGAAAACTCCATAAATACATGAAACTATAGAAATAACCTCTACCATATTGTGAGTTCTCAAGTCATTTAAATATCTTTAGTTTAGGTGTCCAAATATCTCATGCCAAAGCCAACTCTTAGAATTTGCATGAGAAATTAAACACATCCCTATAGGAGGAGTATCATCAAAACCCTCAAAATAGTAAAGTTGAGAACTATGATCAACAACACCCTATGCAATGAGTGTGTCTCTAAAAAAATATTGAATTTCAGCACCCTATGGTGTAAAAGTCACTGTCTTGACCTGACCAAAATGGAAATCTAATAAAATGAAAGTAGATTGTTGATGATGTCTAGAAGATATAATGCATCATTAATGTGGCCACCATTTAGATGTATATAACCCTTCCCCTTAATATAAATTAAATAAAAATATCCAAAATTAAGGTTGGAAGTAGAAATCAGACCAAGAGATATAAATGTCTCCTTGGTAGAAGTCATATTGTATGAAGCACTAGAATTTAGATACCAACTATCTAAAATAGGTAACTATGATCTCCTAAAAACATTAAGTGTTTTCCCATGCTCATGAGATGGAGAATGAGTGGATATATAAATATTATGTTTTATAATGACATCCTTTAAGGCTTGATTTATTTTGAAACACCTAGACTCTTCATGGTCAGTCCCCCCATAATAGGAGCAAGATAGGTTAGACTTATTCTTAGATTTGGAAGATGGTTTGGGTTTATATGTAGTAATGGTGGGCTTACGTGTATTTTGAGGAGATGAGGAGTGTTATTCTTCTTACCTTAGATTTTTCCTTTGTCTTAGGATGTGAGGCCACTAATGCCTTTTGAGAGGTAAAAGACTCAAGGTGAGAGAATTTGGATTCCTCCCTAGTAAGTCTCTCATAAAATAACTCTAGATATGACAATTTGAATGTGGTACCTAAGGCATCCATACTAGAGAAAAAATTAGAAGCAAAGATTTGGAATGAGCCACTCAACTTAGATAAGATCAAGTATACACACTCTTCATCCTTTTTATCTCATCCACTCCGCTTCAATTGTTTCAAAAAATATTTGAACTTAGTGAGGTAGTTGACAACTGAGGCAAAGTCATCTAGATTTAGTGAAGTAAGCTCCACTTCAAGTTGCATCGTTCTTAAGTGATCTACTTTATTAAACAACCCTTTTAACTTAGTCAACATTTTGAAAGGAGAATCACACCCATCAAAATGAAATAAAATATTATCACTCACGTATCCCCCAATCAAGCCCATACACTCTTCAAACTTACATTGATGCTGATTTTTTTAAAATTCACATGTGAACTATGGTTATGTTTCATTCATCAAGGACCATAATCATTTTTTATTTATGATTTTTTCCATTCAAAGTCTCCATATGTGGTAATTATGTGTAATCAAAGGTTCATAATGGTCAACACTAAAATTAGATTCCATGCTTACTAATCACCAAGAGTAGAAAGTATGTAAAGGGGCACAAAATGGCACCAAGATAACCCTTCAAAAGCTTGTATTATAAGACCCCCAAATTTGGCAATTTATAAATGTAGTGCATTTTTACAATTTATGACATCAATGGATAGATAATTGAAAAATATGCATTTTTGAAGAAAAAAGAACTCAAATCTAAATTACAGTTCAAAAGTTACAAGTGTTATGATTTCTCATAAAATGGGTCAATACATTAAAAAATTCAATACAATTTGGAATTTGTGACCAAATTGGAATAGAACATAGTCATATAACCACTCATTGGAACTAAAATTAAACCATAGACTCATAAATGCTAATTAACATGAAAAATGATCCTCCTAGTTAACACTACACTTACACAAGTGAATTGTGCTTCTTTCTGATGTAAAAATCAGCTTGTAAAAGCAAAAAATTGAATGATGAGGCTATTTTTGTGAGATAAAAAGGAAACATATTATTGCCTTTCCTCCATATTCTTATAGGAAGATGCGAACTAGTAGATCCAAATTAGTAAAAAAATTCTGATGACAAGTTTTCTTCAAATCTAATCAAATATTTGAAATAAAATATGGAACCAATGTAGAAAAGGACACCCCACCTAGAAAAATAAATGCAATAGGTCAAAATCAAATTTTCAGAAGATAATGCCAAGATCAGATCACAAAGTGCCAAGTTGTTGGTTCAATGCCTTTTCTTCACATGTAGATCCAATGTAGGTCAAGTGAAAATGCCTTAGATAAAATTGGATAGCAAATGAATACACCTTGATTAGATATTTAAATGTGATGCCAAGATAGAAAAAAAGTCAATGTAGTAGTGAAAGAAATAAAGAAAAATGTAGAAGTAGTAGAAAAATAGTGTAGAAAATAAAAAAATCCAATGCCAAAACTCCTCCAAAGGATGCCTTAGCATGAACACTACATTCCAATGCCAAAAATAGATCTTTGCATTTAAAACAAATATGAAATGAAAGGATTCCACTAATGGAAACTCCATTAAAGTGCCTTATTTTTTTCTACATAGTAGATCTTGAAAATTTCGGGATGCTAAAATAGAACCTGAATTCTTTCAATGCCAAAATGAGATTAACACAAAAGATGGTAGGGAATTCCAATGCCTCTTTTTCATATTGTAATGCTTCTTTTTCATATTTCATAAATCTTTCAGGTAGATCTAAAGCAAAAAAATAAAAGGCAATGCCTTTATTTAGCAAATAGATATATTTATCTCTAACATCTCTCCTTCACATCGCCTATCTTCCTCAAATATTCTTGTCAAATGGAATGTTCCACCTTAGCAGATCTCCATAACCTCTCCTATCCCTAGCTTATTTCACTACCTCATAAGAAAAAAAAGCTTCAAAAATAACAAAATCTTCAAAAACTCTAAAAAATGAGCACCAGTACCTCTTTGCACGCTTCTCTTCTACAATTCTTCTTTGTGACAAGGAAAGAAGTAGTGGCAAGGGAAGTAGAATAAAATTATTTCAATTGTAAGATAATAGATGGTTTTAACTTTTTCACAGATCTAATACCATGTTAGGATCGATAAAGGCGTTCCAACCCAAGAATCCAATGTGTTGGCAATAAAACATCATAAAAAAAGCTACATATATGATATACAAAAGTAAGGAAGATCATATATTATTCAAAAATGAAGCATAATGATTCATGCTAGTACAAAGAAAAGCTCTTGCATATATAGGCAAGGTGAAATATAAGACTAACTAAACTAGCCAATGTGGGATAAATCCTCACATAGGACAAACTCACTACAAAATGAAATAGCTAGATAATAGTCTAGAAAATGTGAGAAATTTCTTGAGATAAATACTCTAACCCTAAAACATGTCATGGAGAAAGCCACATGTTTTTTTTAAAAAAATATTAATATTTCTATCTTTACCAACAAATTTGAAGAGGAAAATTAATGAAAATTTTAAAAATATATATGGTATTGTAGAGGAGAAAATGTAGTTTTTGAATATATAAAATTTTAATGTTAAATTATTATTTTTAATTATTATTTAATTTCTACACAACATACGCTACTATGGACTATATGTATGTCTTTAAAAATACTTGTATAACTTTTTCACCATTAATCTAAAGTTTATGAAACTTATATCTTACCAACATACACATCATTGACTATGCTTTAAATTTTTTTTTCATGAAGTTAAGGTCAAAAAGTTTTTTGTATACTTGTAGTTCCAATTTTCTAGTTGCCTTGACTTGTAGAATGTGTGTGTGTGTGTGTGTGTGTGTGTGTGTGTGTGTGTGTGTGTGTGTGTGTGTGTGTGTGTGTGTGTGTGTGTGTGTGTGCGTGTGTATTCTAACCAATCTTTGAGATTTCATATTTATATATATTAAATTTCATACAATATTTGTTTTTTTTACTTAAAAAAAGTGTATCCATACATATTAAGTCTCCTTATATTTTAACAAATAAATGCCAAGCCATTGTCATAAATGCATCAATTTTGCAAACTTTGATCATATGGACATTGAAGATAACTATATATTGATAAATTAATTTTATAATTTCATAATTCATAATCTTATGTTATTGTCAAATTATTTTTCCAAGTATCTCTAGAATTATTTCCAAGTTCAACTATTATTATTTTCATTAAAAAAGTGGCACTTTAAGCCCCCCTTTTGTCCCCATTATCCTACATCTATTATCATGCATTTTAATATGGATGTAAATTTTTTCATTGAACTTTCTCTTACCTTCAACTTAAATATATATATATTTTTGCAATGATCTTGAATAAAATTGAAAATTTCAAAAACTATTATATTAAAATTATAAGTATGTGTTTTATGAAAATAGAATACAAATTCAACTTGGGAAGAAATAATTATTGGAATTAAACTAAATATCATTTAAGACAATACAAATAGATTAGTAAAATAATAAAATAGGATGGACACATCTATACATATCACTATTGGATTTGAGATAATTTGATTTGGTCTTAAAGCCCAACAAATATAATATTTGGGTAAAGGTCATCATGTGATCTTCATGTGCTTCTTTTATTTTATAGGTCCTTAGAGTAATGCTTTTAACATGTAATCATCCTCTTAATTAGAAATATAATATTACATTTTATATGTGTTGGTCCTTGTAAACAAAGTTTCATCATATAAGATGGAGTGTTTTTCATTCAAGTAGACATCTCTAAAGGCAATAATTTATGAAGAATGCTACAATGGATTATGATTTAGCTTCTACTTGCATATGTGAAATAGGTGCCTTAAGAATGATAATTTTTGGTATATTTTACATATATTTATCTAAGATATATATACAAGTTAAAATTATTTCTTAATAAGTAGATACAAATATTTAAGAAAATAAAATATTAAAAAAAACTAATTTGGAGGAATGATTGCATCATTACATAATCTATAAAACAAATCAATAAAAATAAGGATTGTATTGCAACATTAGTACATATTATTATTAATAGATATGAAAAGTATTTTAAAATGTGTGATTGGTGGATTGGAGCAAGTGTCATTCATTTTAAGGACTAAAATTTCACTTTATGGTATCAATAACATCCTTCATTTAGTTCATGACTATGTTTACCTTGGGAGTACATTTGATTGCTTCTTGTGCACTTGTAAATATGTTATTTTTTTTAAATTTTTAATGCAATGACAGAAAAATTATGAATGTGTTAAACAATAATTTTGACTATATATTCCATCATGTCTACCTTTGGATTGCTTTATAATGAATGAAATCATTAATCAAAATAATTTATACATTTATCTATTTGTAGAAGGTTATTTTTTTATAAAACGTGAAATATTTTGCCAAGATAAAACCTTAATTTTTTCATGTTGCCCATAGCAATAATATTTTTTAAAAAAGGACACATTAATAAAAAATAAATGCAAATTTCAATTGACATTACTTATTAAATGGTAAAAAATAGTTGAATAAAAATACGCTAAGGTTCAACATTCACTTTATTTTTTATATGCATTTTTATAATCATAAAATAATAATGGAAACCAAAATTATAATCATACCATTGTGATTGTATTAATAAAATGCAGTGAAAAATAATCATTTTTTAATAAACATTATTTTATTTTTTTAAATGTTATAAACATTAAAAAATTTAAAATAACATAGATATCTATATGAATTATTTTTATCATATGAAAACAATAATACTATTTCCATACAATTGGTACTAACAAGAAAACCCTTGTGCACAAGGTAATATTTCACATTGCATGTAATACATGTTGAAAAATAATCATTTTGGATTGTATCATCAAAAGCCACAATGAAGACACTCATAGTGCCAACTTTATTGACAAAATAAATAGAAAAACAATTCTAGAATTATTTTCTTATGCCCTCTCAACCTTTCAAAAATATCTTCAATGGTTGTATGATCATATTTTTATTTTTAAACCACTAAAAAAAATCATTTTTTCTATATTATATCAAAATACAAGGTGCAATTTTGGACAAGTCATCATAAAAATTTAATGGATTATAATAAGTATATAAATTATATTTAATGTTCCTTTGTTCTACTATAAACTATATTAAAATAGAAATGTTGAAAAAATAACCGTCATCAATTTTTATTATAAAAGGTAAGGTTAGCCATCAAATCTAATCCCTGGGTTGAAATGATAGATAATAAAATAGAGTGGGACAAGTTGTGCCAAATATGAGTCTAAGGCAGGCAAAGGTGACAAATATTAATGAAAAATTATAGCTACCAATCACTTACATGTGTTGAAAAAGAAATTCAAATTCAAGTATTAGTTATGCATAGGTCATAGAGCCAAGTAAAAGTTATTGTGTGTCAAATCACTAAGTTGATGTTTCAGTACCAAAAAATATTTTCACCTGTGCTTATATTTACAACAAAATCAATACTAACTATGCTCCCAATGAATTAAGATTAATAATTATGTTGTAAAGTTTCTTAACCTAATGTTTTTTAAAGTTCTAAGTTTATTGTAGTGCCAAAATAATTAATAACCATACATAGTATGGTCATGCATTATTAATGGTCCCTTAGTTTTTGTAAAAGTTAAAGTTTTTTGTAAAGGTCATTTCATTTTTAATACATAATATTAAAATTTAGAACCTTTCTATATAATTATTGGTACATATCCAAAATAAATTTGGACAAAAATTAAAAATTAATTACACATCATATTTATAAACTATTCATCATATTCATACAAATGAATATCATATTCATAAAAATGAATATCATATTGAAAAATATGAATATATCATTTAATAATATGAATATAATTTTTAAAATTTCAAGCACTTATAAATCATTACACCCACTTATAATCAATAAGATTAATTTCTTCTTGTAGTTGGCAGCTTAAAACAAAATTCTCACTATTGATATTTTGTCCAAGAGGGGTATGACCATCCCTAATAGGTGTGCTCTCTAAAAATAATATGAGGAGTTGGCCTACCAATTTTTCTTAGATTTCCCTTTTGCCTCTTCAATTATGGACCTTCTCCTTCAAAACTTTCTTATCTCTTGCTTCCATCCTGGCTCGCTACTAGACTTGATTACACAATGGAAATCTTCCTTGGCTTTGGCCTCCCTTTTCTTTTTGTGGCATATTTGTCTCCCCCATCTATTTTTGGATATTTGGAATGAGATGAATGATAGAATTTTTTCTAACAAAAAGAGAAGCATTATCTCAATCTTCTATAATTTATGCTTAGCTATTTCAGAGAACTAGCGTGCTTTCCCTCCCAATGATAAGGTCCCTAGTTCTCCTTCTAAGACCTCCATTCATCACAACTAGAACCTTTCCCAAGTGTTGGATATTCATAAATATTTACCTATCAAATGCTATACTAGTTGGTCATTTCCACCACAAGGATGGTTAAAGTTCACTTTTAATGGAGCCTTAAAGAGAAACCCTTGTAAAGGTGGAGGGGATATTCAAGGCTCATGATGGAAAGGTGATAACAATTAAAATGGGTCCCATTGATGTTTAAACCAATCATGTGGCTGAATAAATGGATGTATTATGGGGCATTCATCTTAATTTTAGACTTAAACTAGCTAGTTTAGTCATTGAAGGGGACTTGCTTGATAATTCATCTTAATTTTAGACTTAAATTGGCTAGTTTAGTCATTAAAGTCAACTTGCTTAACATTATCAACACTTTGATAGGAAGAACCACCTCCTCCCATACTATGAAATCTATCATCAATGATGTTAGGTGGTTCCTAACTTCCTTTGGAGAGGTTTCTCTCTAATAACTTTTTCATGAAGGCAACTCAGCGATGGACTGCTTGGAAAACTTTGGTGTTGAAGCTTCCACATTAGTAACATGGGAAGGATCCCATAGTTTTTTGACTCATTTATTAGACTTAGTTAATAATTTTTTTAATAACACTCCATCATAACTCTATGATGTAGTCACACATGGGAAATTAATACTTGGGCATGCGAATAATTCATAACACTAAAAGTGACAAGAATATCAAAATAGGCCATTTTCGAAAGCCAAATACTAAGGAGAAAGATGGAACTTCACATATAATGGGAATAAATCATCCCAATAGAAATTTGAGGAGACATAGACTAATTAGAACATCTATCTTGCATGGAGTTCCATGAAAACAAAAGGGTTTAAAAGAAACTGCATAAGGCTAGACTTACGAAGTTTATGCAAAAAATTTTAGAGCATGACAAATAGTTCTTCTACACCAATAAATTTTTGAAGACTAAAAATAAGGGATTCCTAGGACAAAACCTTCCTTGTTATTGGCTAGAAATATGATTATAAATTATGAAGTATTTGACTCTTGAAGGTAAGTTTACACTCATATTCTCCCACCATTTTTTGTTGCTTAATCACTTACAAGGGAACAAAATCAGTCTACCTTCCTACCTTCTTAAATCATTGGAAAACATGGTCTTAGCCTATCATATTTGTAAAAAATAATGATATTATCCATTAAGGATTGGTATTATTGCTATTCCAAAATGGATAACCCTTGCACAAAAAACCCATCCCTAACCTTCCATCAAAAGACCCATATAAGGATTTTGGGATTCTAGAAATGGAGGAAGGACTCCCAACCCATGCTATTTCTCTTCACATCTCCCCTTCCACTAGGACCACCAGAAAAACCCGTAGCAAATGATTGGGAACCATAATCCCATCCTCTATGAGGCAAAAAATAAAAATGGTGGCCACTCATGGAAAGAGGAAGAAGGAAAAAAGAGCAAAACAGTATATAATATTGAGGATCCATTTTAGGACCATAAAAGAAATCTTGGAGCCTTAAAAGTGAAATTGATGGATATGGGGAGGGCAATGTCTAAGCTTATCAAGGAATGGAATGATTTGAGATATGAGACTAACTAAATCAAATAAGATTTTGACCAGGGAAAGGAAACTAAAATCCCCTATTAAATACAAATACTAAGTAAGAAAATGAACCAAAATTTTCTAAAGACCTTCTACCAACACTTAGGGATAAAAAGGACCCTTAGAAAGAAGACCAAACAGGGTCCTCTATAAGGTCCAACCAATTGCACAAGAGGAAGAATGCTATAGGAATTATGGAAAGTAAAATACAACGTGAGCTCAGGGGAGATCTCTATTTATGTTTAGTTTTTGGTTATGTTCATTTTTTTGTAGGATGTCATTATTAGTTAATTTGTTTTTGTTGAGGTACTTCCATGTTTTACGTCCCATAGTGGCCTAGTTTCTTGACTTCGGGTCTTTATTTTTTTTTCAAACTTTATGGTTGTTGGATCCTTTTAAAACCAATTTTCATTTACTGAATATAATAAAAAATAATATATTCCAATCATATTCAAATTCCAAGTTTTGGTTTCAAATATTGGCTCCAAGTATTTAGAATTTGAATATGTTGGTTCCAACTTTTGGCTCCAAACTATTCAAGAATGAAACTTTGGGCTCCAAAATTTTAAAATTTCATTTCTAGCCATGACAACCACCACTTTGTGCTCCTATAATGATATCTTTGGTAATTATTTTTTATAAATATTAATGGATTTAATCTATTTTGTGTTGCATTAAGAGCAAAGTAATAAAAAAACTATAAATGCAACCAAGAGTAGCATGGTAACCAATTCACCAAAAATAAGAGGAACATGCCACTAACATTATAAGACATTCTTTGTATTTGCATTATCACTAGTAACCACTCAACATACCTTTGAAAAATCATGCAAACACATCTACTAATACCCTATTATGCTTTGTTTGAGAAGACAAATAGTCTCTATAATTTTTAAGGATTTTTGGTAAAACAGAGTCTAAAACTCATTATATTTTTTTAAAATCCTATTTTTTATACCTATATGTGTTTTTGTATGTGAATATAGATGAATATTTTGTATTATTGGTTGATTCTTGTATCACCATGTTTATTTGGAATCATTTTTTATCAGTGTTGATTATTTATTAGTTTGTGTGATGTGTAGGTTTTTAAGTTTGTCATTCATTGGGAGGAAGAATAGGATCAAGAATAGGAACTTTTCTGATCTCCAAAATAAGGGAAGAACGTATGGCCATGAATGCATCTTCATACTCTCTTCATCTCCTTATGGGCTTGTGTAGTCTAGTAGTGGGAATGATTGTGATAATTTGTGTTATAGTGGAGGGGATAACCATTAGATCTTAGATATTTATTTTTCATGATATTAATAATAATGTAATATTTTCATTATGATTTCAAGGTGTTTTCATCCTAATATGATGGATAATCAGTTTTTTATAAGTGGTGGTTTGAGGCCCTGCATGGAGGGTTAAAAATAACCCTTCAAATTGCTTTCACTAGATAGCTCATAGATATTTAGGACAACATTTTATATCACAAAACCTAATCTGTAAAAGTCTAATTCACTTCCATAGATGAGGATGATAATTATGCTTCTAAGGTAGGATGGAAGGATGTATTTAATTTATGATGTAACTATTAAATTGGTCAATATCAATTCTTAACCTTATGGGTATCTTCCCTTCTATAAAATTAATGTAAGCAAAGGAATTGTGGAAGCAATGTTAAACCTAAAAGACCTAGATGTCTACATGGTGACTCTCTTCAAGTTTAATAGGAAACTAATAATGCTTTACTTATATTTTATAGACAAGATCTCTAGTTATACAAAAGAGGTAAAATGCCCCATTTTTTCTCTTACCTTGACTAGATTTAAATTTAAAGGGAAAATAATCTAATGTCTCCATTATTTATGGTTTTGGTTTAGGTGTGTGATTTTAGAGACTCATTTGAGAATTTAAAAAAGGTAGGTGTGGAAGTTATTTATATCAACGTAGACAACCATGAATCTCATAAGGTGTGTACACTTCCTATTCAAATTCATGTGTGTGGAAACTATTTACTAAAGCATGTTAATTTCTGTGATATATCCATCTAGGCCTTTGCAAAAAAATATAAGTTGCATTTTACATTGTTGAGTGATAACTGGAATAAGGTGAGGAAAGAATTGGGAGTTCTAAGGGACTTATTTGGGTATTAGGACTTATTTTTTGGTAATGTTCCTATGGATACAAGTTTTATTTAAGTCATCCTTACTACTACTTCATTCAATACCACTCTTTGGAGTTAGGGCTATATTCAAACCTCTCTATGTCTATCCTAATGCTTAATTTTTTATTCAATTATAGAAATGAATATTTTGGGTACCCTTATTTATACATGTTTATCACATATTTTAATTTTTTAAATCATCCATTCACCATTGGGTATCTAAATTATATTATAAAGAGTGTAAAATGGATGCCCATATAGTGTTGAGTTCTTCTTATGATAATATTAGAGCTTTGAAGACAACTGTAGGCCAACATAATGGATAGAAAAGTATATTTATTACTTATATACATTTATTTTGTATTTATTTTTCTCTCTAGCACTAGTAATTATATCTCATTGTTTGTCTTTAACGAGTCTTCAAACTTAATGTTTTTTTGGGTGCTATCTTGTCATATGTGTCACTGTATTTTGTTTAAATAGGATTTACACTTTTTTCCTTTCATCTTATTCTACCATTTGATCTAAAATTCCTCTTATACAAAGGTTGATAGGGGAAGAACATTCATAGGAGCTATTACCCATAATCACCTAAGGAAAGACAAGTTTATATCAACACCCTAGGTTGCTTACCAACTAGATAAATATTCCTAGAATAATGTGTAAGAATTTGGATGAGAATACCTTTTAATGATATGGTTGATCAATTTCATTATAATTTGCTGTGTTTTTTTAGATTTTACAATATAGTTAGGTTTCAATGTGTTACAAAATGTGAAATCTTTTTGCTCTTGTATAAGGAATAAAACATGTTTGTTCACGAATTTTATCCTATTCTATGGTTTACATCTTATTCCATTCTATATATTGGTGGAATTAAATGGAATAAAAAGGTCAAACATGTTGAATTTGAAGGAGTGCCTATTTTTTAACTCTATAATAATTTTTTAGACCAAAAGTTTCTTTTGGTTTATCTTAACCCAAATAATACAACTTTGATTTTATGTTCAAGGTTTGTTCACCACTGTGGTTGCCTAAATTCCATTACATTAAGAAATAGAATATAGTGAAAATTGTAGAAGCTACAATATAATTTTTTTTTCATGAAGATGTAATGTTAAGGTATGCCACTTGTGCCAAAAAAATTAGTAATTATATCATTTTTAAAAATGTTTTTATACCTTCTCAATGAAAGTGAATCTATTAAGATTTAACATATGTTTCTAATGAGTGATTTTCCAAGTGGGTTAGCAAGATTATTGAGAAGGAAAAACGTTTTCAAGATCTTTTTGATTTTAAGACATTCAAGTTATACATAAAATCAAAACTTACATTACTCAAAATTTCTCTTCATTATATCAATTCCTTGCCTGTCAATAGGCCTATCAATATTATATGCTAACACGTGCCACATAATATTTGAAAATTGGAAAAAATATGAACAAGATCAAGGATTATAATAATACATAACTTAGGTGTTAAGAGGGTGTAGCTGGTGATGATATTAATATATATTTATAAGTGGGTGTTGTTTATATCTTATTTTTAGCAATATTTATATATGTGAAAAAGGCCATTCCAATAAAGGAAAATTCTATTACAGTCTCATCAGATCAAACCATTTTCTATCTCTTTAAAGATTTAAGATCATTAGTTTTTAGTAACCAAGATTTATTCTACATTTAGGCTTCAAGGTAGGTTAATCTTGTACTATGAAAATCCAAAAATTTGTGTTGATAATGATTTTAATATTTGTCATTCATATATGCATTGTGATTGGTTTAGAGGTATTAATGTAGTAGATTTAAATTAGTGTAATTATTGGTTTAAGATATTGCATTACATTACAAGTCCTTGATTCATAATTTAATATGAATATACATATAATACATGTAATAGATGAATGGATTCTTCCTCAATGGCTTACATAAAACTATCAAATCAAAATTTAAGTGAGGAATATGGAAGTTCTGATAATTGTAATAATTTTGGAGATAAGAAGAGAACATTAAAAATATATAAAATGAAGGTCTTAGATAAAAATTTCAAATTTAGGTGGAATATGAAGATACCACTATGATTGCAATCTTAACACCCTCCCTAGCTACATTTTCTAGGTTGTAATATCAACACCCTCGCTAGATGCATTCTCCTCTGATCAACTAGTTTCAAATTAGGAATGCTAGGTGGAAGATGATGATACCACTATGATCATGATATATATGCATAAAACAAACCTATGATTAGTTGGTTTTATTGTCTCTATCCTCTTGGGACTCCCTTGTTGTGGCATCTCAAAAAATTGGTGAGTTTGTGATTAAAAAGAAACTCTTTTGGATCATCAATAATGGTAATAAAGCCCAGCTATGTACATATTTTTTGGATGGTCATCCCCCTATTTTCAATCAATATCCCTATTTTTATTTGATCATGGATCAACTTCATAAGCATAATTATATTTCAATTTCCAATTACTCCAGACATCTCAACACATATTGAAAATTTGGAAGGGAATGCATTCCCCCTGAACAATAATTTGTACATAATCCATAATAACACAATGACCAAATCCTTTCTAGTCTCAATGAGTGCAACCTCTCCTGCATTGATGAGGAAGATTTATTAGCCTAGGGAAATCATAGATCAAGAGAGTACATTCTTGTGGAAGGTTCTTGATCACTTTCTCAATCATCAAACCATCATCTTTATTACATTTTTAAACAAATCTAGATTCACCATTTTTAGCCTAAAGTCTAGTTTTTCTTATAGATATTTATTCATGGTAGAGTGCTTACTGGTGATAAATTAATTAAAAGGGGGTTCAACATCCCCTTCATATGTGTTTTATGTTGTAATGATGAGGAAAACATGCCTCATTTATTTTAATCTTTCCCCTTTAACACTAAGATATGGAAGCTTCTTAAAGATCTCTTGAACATCCCCTGGATTGACTTATCTTCCATTGTTCATACCTCTATAGGATTAGAAAATAATCTTTCACCTCAACAATTTTTATAATCAAGTTCTTTGAAAGGAGTGTATCTCCTTTTTTGGAACACATGGAAGGAATGTAATGCCATAATTTTCAATTAAGAGGCCATTGATATATCATGGATTTGGCTCCTTAAGATCAACAACATTAAAGAATTTGTTATTCACTTGTTGAAGCATCCTTGTGATCTTCATCAGAAAGGAGCTCTAATTTTTCAAAGACTTATTATTAATTCTTTTTAGTCTATCACTTAGTGTGCCTCCAATGATAAAAATCTCATTCTTCCCATTAATAAAATTATACTGATGAAACCTCCAAGAGAAATCTAGGCAATGTGAGTATATGAGGTTGTGGCTAGGACCTCGACAAATCCATCATCTTGTTTCTTCTACTAGAATTAGTACCAATATCAATAATAATGCTGAAGGGAAAGCCATAATTGAAGGCCTCATTGAAGCATGAAAATTGGGTTGGAAATAGATCTAGTTGATTAGTGACTCAAAAATTTAGATTCAAATGTTATCTCACCCAAGTCTTTATAGTCAGAGTTTGGAGAATGAGACAATATTTTCATAAAATCCTTCATCTAAAAATAAATTTTGATAGAGTTTTATTCATGAACACTTATAAATAGTTCAATAAGGTGGTAGATGCTTTCTCTAATTCGGAACCTGACATTCCAACATGAAGGACTATGGTCTTCCTCCCTTATGGTGTACATCTCATCTTAGAGAAGTGGTTTTGATAAATTTTTCATTAGATAACAATTAAATAACCAATCCCATTTACAATTAAGTGGATCAATTTTGGATTTTCTCTTCTTTTTATTTATAGTTTTTTATCTATGTATTTCTAGAGGGATGGTAGCTTCCACTTTTTTTTATGATGTTGGATAATTAGTTTCCAAATTTTTTCAAGTTGTTTGTGTGTTGGTTATTCCTTTGACCTTGGTTTTTTGCATGAGATTTAAGATATTAGTTTTTTGGTTTATGGTCAATACATGCATAACCCAGTGACTGATCTTATTAAGGTTAGGCATGTTGTTGAGCATTTTAAAGGGGGTAATATAGGTGCAGTACCTAGACATTTTTTTGGAAGTGCTACACCTTCCTCCTTGGGTCTCACCGAATGTGGTATCTATTTGAGATGTTTTACATTAAAATAAATATTATGACCTAAACATATTTATATGTGGTTTCAAATTAGGCATGTTAAGTGGAAGATGAAGATGCCACTATGACCAAGATATTCAATTCTTATATAATTTTTTGTACTTATTTTCATTTTACTCTAGTATGGAAGATAAGGAAAAATGAGTGGCAAATGACATTACATATATTTTTAGGCATATTATTCTATATTATATTTTTGTTACATTGAATAATGAGTTTGAAATCAATTGACAAAGGTATGTCTCTCTATCTATTAGAGTATGCTATATTTTTTACAACTTTGAGATTATGTAATCCTGTACCATATCAAACCTGTTATTTCCTAATTTAACTCTAGTCTAGTGGAAAACCATAGATTAGTCATCCAAGTAAATGATTTTATTATAAACTTTAAATTTTTTATAAAATAGGTATGACCATCAGGGGAATATATAAGCTAGTTCCTAGTGGATGTAGGATTGAGTGAAGTATGACAATAACTAGTATAGTATCAAGTTGTGTGTTAGAGATATGGGGTAAGTAAGAGGTTAGGGGTAAAGATGATTTTTTTAGAAATTCCACTCAATAGGGAGTATTTTTTGATTGTGAGTCTCTAATCCTCTTTCTATTAAATGATTTGATGGACCTATATATCATGTTCTAAAGCTCTTGTTTTGAGATAGAGTAAGAGATAGAACAATTTTATTTTGATCTTTTCCCCTTTGGTTAAAATTTTGACTATGAGACAATTTTGAGGTTTTAATTCCCTATCTATTAAATTCTTTGATGGACCTCTATATTCTATTACAAAGCTCTTCTTTTGTGATAGGGTCAGAGTTATAATAATTTTCTTTTGATTTTTTTTCCATTGGTCAAAATTTTAATTTTAGCTGTGAGATGATTTGAAGGTTCTAGTCCTCTTTCTGTTAAATGTTTTGGTTGATCTCTATATCCTATTCTAAAGCTCTAGTTCTATGATAGGATCAAAGTTAACAAATTTTCATGCATTAAAAAATACTTATTAATGATGATAATGATGTAGGCAAGAACAATAATAGTGGTGAAAGAAATTAAAAAGTTTATATTGTTTAAGAAGAAAATAATCTATATGAATATCAAAATTTGAAAGAAATTAAGAAG
This sequence comes from Torreya grandis, assembly GCA_037957365.1. Taxonomy (NCBI): domain Eukaryota; kingdom Viridiplantae; phylum Streptophyta; class Pinopsida; order Cupressales; family Taxaceae; genus Torreya; species Torreya grandis. Next base: position 1,471,742 of record JARHVA010004291.1, on the reverse strand, counting down.
TTTATATTGTTTAAGAAGAAAATAATCTATATGAATATCAAAATTTGAAACCAATGTTGGTTATTGTACATGTGCATCTACTAGTGTTAGCTATAGAAGACAATTGTTAGTAGTTCTCTCTTAGTTGGTTGCCATGACTGTCTATCTACACATACCAAAAAAACTATAAAAATAATAAATTTCAATTTTATGATAAAAACTATATAACACAAAATTAAAAAATCGATTTGTTAATTTTGATAAATTTTTCATTAGATAACAATTAAACATACAATCCCATTTACAGTTAAGTTGATCAATTTTAGATTTTCTCTTCTTTTTATTTATAGTTTTTGCTCTATGGATTTTTAGAGGGATGGTAGCTTCCACTCTTTTTTATGATGTTGGATAATTCGTTCCAAAAATTTTCAAGTTGGCTATGTGTTGGTTATTCCCTTGACCTTAGTTTTTTGCATGAGATTTAAGATATTAGTTTTTTTGGTTTATGGCCAGTACATCTCATCTTAGAGAAGTGGTTTTGATAATTTTTTCATTAGATAACAATTAAATAGCCAATCCCATTTACAATTAAGTGGACCAATTTTGGATTTTCTCTTCTTTTTATTTATAGTTTTTGCTCTATGGATTTTTAGAGGGATGGTAGCTTCCACTCTTTTTCATGATGTTGGATAATTAGTTTCCAATTTTTTTCAAGTTGGTTGTGTGTTTGTTATTCCTTTGACCTTGGTTTTTTACATGAGCTTTAATATATTAGTTTTTTTGGTTTATGGCTAGTACATGCACGACCCGGTGATTGATCTTATTAAGGTTAGGCATGTTTTTGAGCATTTTGAATGGGGTAATCTAGGTGCAATACCTAGATAATTTTTGTGGAAGTGTTACCCCTTACTCCGTGGGTCTCACCTAAATGTGGCATCTATTTGAGATGTTTTACATTAAAATAAAGATTATGACCCAAACATATTTATATGTGGTTTCAAATTTGGCATGTTAAGTGGAAGATGAAGATGCCACTATGACCAAGATATTCAATTCTTATATATTTTTTTACACTTATTTTGATTTTACTTTGGTATGGAAGATAAGAAAAAATGAGTGGCAAATGACATTACATATATTTTTAGGCATATTATTCTATATTATATTTTTGTGACATTGAATATTGAGTTTGAAATCAATTGCCAAAGTTATGTCTCTCTATTTGTTAGAGTATTCTATATTCTATACAACTTTGAGATTATGTAATCTTGTACCATATCAAACATGTTATTTCCTAATTTAAATCTAGTGTTAGTTATAGTATATAATTGTTAGTAGTTCTCTGTTAGTTGGTTCCCATGATTGTCTATCTACATTTACCAAAAAAATTCTAAAAATAATATATTTCAAAATTTATGATAAAAATTATATAACACAAAATTTAAAAATTGATTAGTTGATTTTGAAATTATATATTTTTAATTGAAAATAGTCACATCAACTTTGAATATAATCACATCAAGTTCTAATGGCCAATACAACCTTTAAATATTACTTTTTTATATAAAAAATAATTTTCATTTATTTTTTTTTATAAAAAAAATTATAGGGCATGACGTTGAATACAATTTTTTTGTTTTCAATAAAAACATTAGTATTATTCCCTATTTGGAGGTACTAAAAAATTTAATGTCTAAGCTAATACCTTTTTAGAAAATATAACCAATTCAAAGTCCACTTCATAAATGATGAAAAGATAAAGTTCATTTATTAAGATTTCTCATAGGAAGGAGTTCATGATCCTAACCCTATCAGAGGATTTGGTTCAAATCCCATAATGGATACGAAAATCACCCTTCTCAAACACACCTAGTCAATATCGAAGGGAATACCATAACCATTGTTAGATACTATATACATAATAATAAGTTGTTAGGGGGATAAAATTCCATTGAATGTGTTTCCCAAAAAGATGGTCTCAAAGTTATGCTACCACCTAACATTATTATAAGATAAAGTATATATATATATATATATATATATATATATATATATATATATATATATATATATATATATATATATATATAAAAGTTAAAAACCTTTATTTATAAATTATTTGAAATTAAATATATAATATCATTTAATAAATATTATTAATGTTTTTATAGAACAATATTTTTAATAAAATAAAGATCCAATTATATATAAAATTTGTTTACAATTTACAATTTTATATCAAATTTTTAATTTAAGATTTTAATATCTTTCAAAATTGGAATTTTTTAACATTAATAAAATTTAGTGTATATCAAATTAGGCCATATTATTATACCAAAAACATCACACTAGAAATTTGTTAAATAAATATTTGATTAGGGATGTTAGAATTTCATATTCAAGGTTCTAACAAATCATCTGTTGAGAAAATCATTAATGATAAACAAATGTCAAATGAGAGATCATCAAAGATTCTAACATACAAAACTTGAAGCCAAATCATAACTCATAATTTTATTAATAAAAGATTTTCACATTTTATAATTTTGTGCAGGATTGTGAGCTTTCATTCCAACTAATGACAAGCCATCTTCAAACAAAAATTCTTTATTTAAGTACTTAAACATCTACTTCATAGTCTTTAATACTAATACTAACTATATTATTAGGGTAGGAGAAATCACATAGGTGCAAAATACCTCCAAAAATTATTAAAAAATTCATCAAAAAGTAGATAAGATATTGAAATAATTATTTAACTACAATGGGTTTGATATGTCATGCTTCCTCTTTGTATGAGTCCAAATCATCTATACGAGGAGGAGGAAGAATAACTGAGATTGAAGTAGAAATGATAAAAAATGATTGCACATGTTGAACCAACTTTTTTAATTCCCTCATCACATGTTTTAACCTCTTTTTGTTGATTTGGTGGTGAGCATCAAAATCCACCACATTTGTATTCAACTGGAATGAGGTGTGAATGATCCCACCCATGGTGGTGGATGCCATATCATGATTTTTTCTAATAAATTCCTCTGACCATAATTAGAGACAATATATTTCATCATCTTTTTTATGAGTTATTGGTCAATTTTACATTCTTTTAATCCAATTACATTCTAATTTTAATGAAATCCATTAGCCAAGTTATGAAAGTTTTTTGATAGATTAACCTGTACGACATAGTGTAAAATTAAACCATTAAAATTTTAACATCAGGGTGTAAAGGAAATATTATGTCACCCAAAAAAATTGTATAAGTTTTGTATAATTTTCAATAAGGGTTTTAGGACAAATTATAAATTCAAAAAGCTGCATAGCATTTTGGGTCACAACTCATCTCATAACTATAAGTTTCATTTTAATGGTGGTTAGACATATTTATTCTCACAACCTTAAGATTTAAAAATAAAAATTCTTAATTTATATTTATATATGATTTGTGGTAGCCTCAAAACTGATATAAGTATGAATTTATTGTGATCAAGTCCTATGTCAACAAATTCAAATTATGGACCTAAAAATTATTCAAAGTGGTTTGCATAATGTATGGATCTATGGACACAAACTCAAGAACTAAATAAATCACCATGGATTTCATAAAGGTTTATATATTTCTTGAGGGTGTGGAAGAGTTTAATCATAATGGCTTATTACACATGTAGATAAATCAAATTTAACAAAGAGTATTAGCCTCAATAAAGCTCCATAGGGTAGGCAATGTTCAAAAGGGGTTCATAGAGTTTAGGTGATATGCCCCTAACCTATCACATGTATGAGGATAGTATTAGCTGACTTGTGGCTTAATTATCCATCTTTGATGTTATATTACATTTATCTATGCTTTCTTTTGATTAATAGGTTGGCCTATGGAGTAACCATGGCCTAGATAGACTATATATAGGAGGTAGTGGGTAATTATTTATCATCATATTGTGAATTCTGCTCTTATTGAAGCTTATGGAGGTTGCCCCATCGAAGTGGCTTATCTATTATCATATATTTGGATATATTTCAGTCATATTTTGATATAATTATTCTATTATACTTAATTCTTTAAGTAATTTCATTACAAGTGGTATCAGAGCTGCGATTTGGGCAAACTTGTGGGTGAAACACTAAATTTTTTAATTTTGTGATATATAAAAAATGGTTATGAATTAATATACAAATTTTTTATTAGAGGTGAGAAATAATAAAATTAAGATTCCATTAAAATTTCAGATCATTTGGATCTGTTTAACAAAAGTTATCACTATTTTATATTTTTTCATAAAATTGCTCTATAGTGTCAATTCAAAGAATTTTTCTGAGTTATTTACATTTTTGGAAAGATTAGAAAAATTTGGATATGGTATGTTATTTTTATATTTTGATTTGAGGCTGACATAATTCCAAAATTGCTTGGTCAAATTTGGGTCAAAAGTGCCAATAAGGGTCGACATCGTAAAACCGTTTTATGGCAAGTCCACAAACTTGGGGCCGAGGAAAGGGTGCTAAAACTCTAGTTAAAACTCCTAACAAGGAAGAGATGGATTCATAAGAGGGATGTACTAGACCCTTTGTACCAGGGTTTTTTGACATAGATCACAAAGTGAGCCAACTTGACTATAGTGTGCAAGGCATTCAGAGTGAGGTACAAGACATACAATCTAATATGCAATCCATATAAGATAATTTGGGAGATATCATGACAAATTTGCAAATTAATTAGTCAAATCATCAAGCTAACTCTATTTCACAACCCCACCAGGGTGGTTCTCCTAACCAGTCTACTTCAAATCTAACTCCATGGTCGCAGAGGAACCTATTACCAAAGGTGGATATGCACAAATTTGATGGAAAAGATCCACTCAATTAGATCAGCCAAATGGAGAATTTTTTTGACCTAATTCAGATTCCAGGTGGACAGAAGGTTACCATGGCATCCTTTTATCTTGAACCTAATTAATTCATTTGGTATCGATGGTTGTGTGATCAAAAGAAAAAGGTGACTCTCAATGTCACCTGGTCAATTTTTATAGAGGAGTTACAATTACACTATGGCAATAGTGTGATAGAGAATTACTTCAGCCAACTAGAAAAATTGTGACAAACTAGCTCCATCAAGGATTATATTCTTCATTTTTAGAACCTATCCTTACGTGTGGAGACAATTTCTGAAGCAAACTTGAATGACCTATTTTTGGGTGGACTCAAGGACCACATTCAACATGAGGTATGCATGTTTAATCCACTTAAGATTTTTTATTCTATTATCATGGCATGTAGGGCTAAGGAAAAATTCATAGCCAACAAGAAGCAACTATTCACTCACTTCAAAGATCATAGCATATCGTCACCAATATTTCCTCCACCTACTAGATTGACCCCTCATCAAATTGAAGAGAAGCGTGAAAAAGTATTATGTTTTGGTTGTGACAGCAAGTGGAGTAAAGGACATAGATGTGCTAAGAAGAAATTATTCTACATTGAGGGTCTCATCGAAGATGAAGAAGAAGATGGTGCCTCCAATGATGATGAGGAAGATATAGAGGAAGTACCTAAAGATTCCAAACCTACACTCTCTTGTCATGCACTTGTAGGTATTAGCACTCCACAAACTCTTAAGGTGGTGGATTTACTCAAGAAACAAAAGGTGACAGTGTTGATTGATTGAGGGAGCACACATAACTTTATAAACCATAAGTTGGCCACTCGATTGAACTATTTCATCCACCCAACACCAAAATTTCAGGTCATGATTGCAAATAGTGGCACAATTAATTGTTCAAGAAAATGCCATTGTATTAAGCTTACTATGGGTGGGTAAAATCTTGACTCTCCTATGTTTTTTATTCCCATGGGTAACACAGACATTATTTTTGGAGTCCAATGGCTCACAACCTTAGGTACCATTGAGATGAACTTCCAAGAACTATTCATGCACTTTCATTCTGAAGGTAAGAAAATTGAACTACGTGGATTACATGCAAAATCTCCACAATTGATTAGTTCACATCAGATGACCAAGATGCTAAAAAAGGGGGAAGAGGGAATTATTGCATGATTATGATCCTTAGAAGTTTAACCCACATAGGCATCTACACATCTTGATCTACAGATAATTCTTGAGGGCCACTCATTTATTTTTGGGGCCATGCCAAAAGGACTACCACCAAAAAGAGAACATGATCATGCCATTTAACTAATTCTAGGTAGTCAACCATCAAATATCATACCATATAGATATCCATATGCACAAAAGAGTGACATTGAAAAGATGGTCCATGAGATGCTAGAGGCAGGGATCATCAAGCATAGCCAAAGTGCATATTCATCACCAGTGGTCATGGTGCAAAAGAAGGATGACACATGGAGGATGTGCCTAGATTATAGGGAACTCAACAAGTACACCATCAAAGATAAGTTTCCTATTCTAGTAATTGATGATTTACTTGATGAGTTGCATGGTGCTAATTATTTCACAAAATTGGATCTTCACTCGGGGTACCATCAAATTAGAATCAAGGATGAAAATGTTCATAAAACTACTTTTAGAACACGTGAGGGCCATTATGAGTTTTTGGTAATGCCCTTTGGTCTTACAAATGCACCATCTACTTTTTAGAGCTTGATGAACACTATTTTTTGGCCTTTTTTAAGGAAGTTTGTGCTAGTTTTCTTTGATGACATATTGATTTATAGTCAGACATGGGAAGCACATTTGGAACATGTGAAACATGTGTTGATAGTTTTGGAGAAGCACCAACTTTATGCAAAGCCATCTAAATGTGATTTTGGAGTATAGGAGGTAGAGTACCTCAGTCAAATTATTTCCCATGAAGGTTTCAAAGTTGATCCCCAAAAGATCAAAGCGATAATGGAATGGCCCATGCCAAAAACTCTCAAAAACCTTCGAGGGTTCCTTGGGCTAATAGGTTACTATAGAAGATTTGTGAAATGTTATGGCAGCATAGTAGCTCCACTCACTGCATTGCTAAAGAAGGATGCTTTCCATTGGAATGATGATGCCACCAAAGCAATTGAGAAACTAAAAGTAACTATGTGCACCACTCAGTTTTGGCTACTCTAAACTTCTCACAGACATTCACTGTTGAATGTGATGCTTCTAGGTCTAGATTGGGGGTAGTACTAATGCAGGAAGGAGGACCCATTGCATTTGAAAGTCATCAATTCAAAGGTAAGAATCTACAAAAATCTATCTATGAGAATGAAATGATGGCTATTCTTCATGCAGTTAAATAATGGAGGCCTTATCTGATGGGTAGACACTTTAAGGTGAAAATGGATCATGATATTCTCAAATACTTTTTGGAATAAAGATTATCATCTGAGGAACAACAAAAATGGGTAACCAAAATGTTGGGTTATGATTTTGAAATCATCTACAAGAAGGGTAAAGATAATGTAGTATCAGATGCACTATCTAGATGGGATGCATCCATAAAAGCATTACTTTGTGCAATATCCATGTTGCAAGTAGATTGGGTAAATGAAGCTAGGTTAGAATGGGAACAAGACAAGGATACACAGGTTCTGATTCAAAATCTCTAGCAAGGTAATTTAGCCTTTGAAAATTTTGAATGGAAAGGTAATGTCTGATGGTATAAGGGTAGGTTATACTTGTGCAAAAATTTAGAGCATAAGCATAAGATTCTTACAGAGTTGCATGCATCTCCAATTGGGGGACACTCAAGGTTCATAAAAACTTATCATAGAATTAAGAAATAATTATTTTGGGAAGGACTCAAGGGAGATGTACAAAATTTTGTGTAAGAATGATTGATATGCCAACATAATAAAGGTGAAATAGTTAAGACCCCAGGTCTATTACAATCGTTAGCAATTCTTAGTCAAAGGTGGGAGGAGGTTTCCATGGATTTCATCACTAGGTTGCCTTGTTTTGAAGGTAAGAATGTTATCTTGGTCATTGTGGAGAGGCTTATTAAATATGCCCATTTTTATGCTCTCTCACATCCATTTTCAGCAAGTACAGTAGTAGCTATTTTTATGGAAGTAGTTCTCAAATTACATGGAACCCCAAAAATAATTGTAAGTGATCATGATATTATTTTCACTAGTAATTTTTGGACTGAACTATTTTCTTGTTTGGGTACTCAGCTAGCTCATAGCTCATCTTACCACCCCCAATCTGATGGACAAACTGAAGTGGTTAACAAATGTTTAGAGGGGTATCTCCATTGTTTTGTATCAGATAAACAAGAACATTGGGTTAAATGGCTACCACTTGCAGAATGGTGGTATAACACATCTTTCCATACCTCTTCTAAAATGTCTCCACTTATAAAACTATATGGTTACCATCCACCTTCCATCAGTTATTCATTAAAGGTGCACACCAAGATTTGAGATGTGGAAGAGCACATTCAACATCAACAAGAGGTTTTGGCTAGTTTGAGAGAGAATTTGGCCTTGGCACAAAATAGGATGAAACAACAAGTAGATCAACACCGTAGTGAGAAAATTTTTGATGTGGGTGACTGGGTATTTTTTCATTTGTAGCCTTACAAGCAGATGTCCTTGAAGTAATAGAAAAAGGACAACAAACTTTCTCCTAAGCATTATGCCCCTTATTTGGTTCTACAAAAAGTTGGAAGTGTGGTTTAAAAGCTCGAGTTACATCATTCATCTCACATACACCCAATATTTCATGTTTCTTGTTTGAAGAAGGTCATTGGACATAAAGTTTCAACCCAGATAGAGCTCACAAAACTAGATGAAGGATGAGTCATTTTGGAACCAGAGAAGATCCTCCAAACACGTACTAAGAGGTTGAGAACTAGAGATATTAGGGAATATTTTATCAATTGGAAGAACTAGAGTAGTGAAGATGTAACTTGGGGAGGTGAAGATTTTTTGCAACAACATCCAGAGTTGTTCAACATTGCGGACAACATTGGTTTGAAGGGGAAGGACATGTTATGCCCCAAACCTATCACATGTATGAGGATATTATTAGCTGACTTGTGGATTACTTATCCCTCTTTGATGTTATATTACATTTATCTATGCTTTCTTTTAATTAGTAGGTCGGCCTATGGAGTAACCATGGCCTAGATAGACTATATATAGGAGGTAATGGGTAATTATTTATGATCATATTGTGAATTATGCTCTTATTGAAGCTTGTGGAGGTTTCCCCCTCAAAGTGGCTTATCTATTATCATATATTTGGATATATTTCAGTCATATTTGGATATAATTCCTCTATTATACTTAATTCTTGAAGTAATTTCATTACATTAGGAGTCCATGGAGAAGGATAGGTGTCATAACTAAGACATATCTTATTCATGGAGGCTATAGTCCTCAAGCAAATGTGTGATAATGCTTAAAGGGGATTTAAAAACTCCATGGGTTTTTGAAATAGATAAAAGCCATAATTCTCATAAAAGTAGATGCATAACCACATTCTAAATGGAATTTATAAATCCATAGGTCTATGGAGGATAAAGGGATCATGAAAAAAAATTTGGGCCTATTATATGAAAACTCTAGGATCATGACACATTAAATAATTGAATCCTAAAACCACTATTCCCAAATTTTATCATTGTAATGAGAAGCAACATAATTTTTTTTGAAGAAGCTATAATTTTTTCAAGAAAAGACCAAATGGGGCATTATGGGTATGTATAAAAGGTTATAAATGAGATATTTTGAATGATTATAGCCATAATGCATCTAAATCACATAAGGGGTAACTATTCTAACAAAAAACCATGGGATTATGGATAGTTTTGAGAGGAAGGTTGATATGCAGGGAAAAATGGTCAAGGGTAAAAAGTGGAATTTTACATTGAAGAAACAACTTAGTAGTCAACATAATAAAAGTATTATAAATGAAGAACACAAGGTATAACACATAGTAGAAGTCAGAGCTAAAGGCTTGTATTTATATGTGGAACAATGTGATCTTGAATTTTAACTATGATTGTAATTTTACCTTTGAATCATTTGTGGTTATTGTGTATTTGAGAGTTAGAGAGGGTAGGAATTACTACTAGGGATTTAGTTAGCCATTAAATTTTTTCCCAATATTCCCATTTGCACAAAATGGTATCAAATCAAGGTTGTTTTCCTTTCTTTGGTTGTGAGTGAAGACTCTAGTGTATTTATTATCAAGTTATGAAAGAGAAATTTTCAATAGGGAGAAGTGAGGGTGTACATAGGTAGTCTTGTTACAAGGGGTGCAATAAAAATAACACCTGGATTTTTATATTTAGTAGAGATGATGAGAGGAATCCAATAAATATTGGAGGCAATGGAGATAAAACAAAGGATGGGAAATCACATTGTATATGTGAGTGATGAATAATAGGTGAAAGTTCAAGAGTTTGAAGAGGAATATATGGAGAATGAAGTTGAGATCAATTTTTTTAGGGTGATTGTAAATCTTAGAAAAACTACAAATTAAATTGGAAATTTGAAGCCTGAAGAGCTTAAAAATTGGATTATAAAAATGGAGAAATGATTTGATTATGAGTAAGTGTTAGGAAGAGGAAGAGGCAAAAGATTTATGGGTAAGTATTATGGATGCAATAAATATGTTGTAAAAAAAGATTATGAGTGTGTAGAAGCAACTCTAATAAACAAAAATATAACTTAAGGGACAATTCATATTCCCCATGGTGATAAAGAAATCATTGTATCTCCATCACACACATGAGATCTATACCGAGGAGAGGCTCTTATGATGACAAGGGTGTTGTTGAAACTAGCCAAGGAAGTGAATGGTTCTCTGCAAAGAAAATTTCATTCCCAAATGTTTTGAAATCATATGGTGAGTGTTGTAAGGTATTTGTTGATAGTGAAGCCACATATAATTTATTATTTCGTGAAATGGTGTAGAAACTTGGGATTAAAAGGCTACCAATAAAGAAATAATTATATCTCCATCACACACATGAGATCTATACCAAGGAGAGGCTCTTATGATGAAAAGGGTGTTTTAGAAACTAGCCAAGGAAGTGAATGGTTATGTGTAAAGAAAATTTCATTCCCGGATGCTTTTAAATCATATGGTGAGTGTTGTAAGGTATTTGTTGATAGTGGAGCCACATATAATTTAATGTTTCATGAAATGGTGCAGAAACTTGGGCTAAAAAGGCTACCACACCTAGCCTTATACAAAGTTTCATGGTTTCTTAAATAACATCAAGTGATTGCAAGTGAATAATGCATGGTGAATTTAAAAATTGTTCATATAAAGATGATGTTATGTGTGAAATTATACCCATGGATATGTGTCATTGTTGGTAAAAGAATGTATATTTTGAATCTACTCAAGATATTTGTCTAATATTCATGCATTATGCACTCATTTTATCATTATATAGTCTATTTTGTCTTATCTTTATGACTTGTAATAGGCTATAATATGAAGAGAATCCACTTTTGGTACCAAGTATGAGAATAAGATGAATAGTTATAGATTGGAAATGTCTATAGATACTTTATGTTTTAAGACGAAGGGGGCATTTTACTTTTTGGAAGAGATCAATAGAGATTATCTGGTTATGGTTACCTATGTGATTTCTTATTATGTTCCTTGTGTGCATTCTTATGTGTAATGTTTTGGCTGATCTCTGTCTAAACTATTTTCAATACATTATTTCAATTTATACAAATATTGGTTGTTTTTAAATTACTCAATAATGCAAAAGAATTAATGGTTCTTATGTTTTTGTTATTTAAATTCCTATCTATTTATGATAAAATATCCTACGCACATGAAATTTCTCAAAACTATCCTCATCCTTAACATGTTTTGATGCTTGAGGAACCTCCATTAACAATCATGTACTATGGGGAAGGCCATGAGATTATGATAAAATAGTTGTGCATGATGGAAGAGTAATGACTTATACTCTTTTGAAGGAAGGAAATAAATTCATGTTGACTTTATTGAAATCAATAGGAGATGAAGAGCTCAACAGTTCATAGGTAATAATGGTTTTAGGATTTTTTTTCTTTTTTCTTTTTAAGTGGTAAAGGAAGAGGAGGCACTCTTTGATTTTTTTATAAAACCTATATAAGTTGTGACAAACACTAAGGTTAGTGATCTTCCCATTGAATTTCAGAATTTATTAGAAGAGTATGTTGATATTGTGAAAAATGATTTTCCTAATGGATTCTCACCCACGAGAATAATTAGCCATCATATAGATCTAGTGATGGAAGAAATATTTATAAATAGTGTAACTTATAGATGCACCCAAATGAAGAATGCATAAAAAATATAGGTGCAAGATTATTGAATAAAAAGGTTTAGTTAGAGATATTTTGAGTCCATGTCTAGTTCCAATAATATTAACACCTAAGAAAGGTGGAGAATGTATAAAATATAGAAATTCAAAGGAAAATAAATATGATCACCATAAAGTAAAAGTTTACATCACCAAGGATAGATGATTTAATGGATTATTTATGTGCAACCAAACACTTTAGAAAAATATATTTGAAGAATAAGTATCACCAAATTCAAATATGAAAAGGTGATACATGAAAATATGTATTCAAGAAAAATGATGGGTTGTATGAGTTGTTGGTTATGTCATTCAAGTTAACAAATATTATAATACATTCATGATGGCCAGGAATGAGCCCTTGAACCATTCATAGTTAAGTTTTTGGTTTTTGTTTTGGAATGATAATATGATATTTGGTATTCTAATGAATAACATTGGAAGCATTTGAGACTGGTCATAAAAAAAATTTAAGAAAGATAATTTTTTAGTAAAATTGAATAAATGCATCTTCATGAAAGAGGAGATAATGCATTTTTGATTTGTGATCTAAATCAAAGGATTAATTATGGACCCTAAAAAGGTGAAAGTAATTATGGAGTGGCCTTCAATAAAGATCATATTTGAGTATAGAATTTTGTTATGGATTATTAAGTTTATATTGAAAAATTATTATAAATTTTAATGGTATATATGCTCCAATCATGGGAACTATGAATGGAAGAAAAAGAATTTTCATTATATAACTACATTAGATAATATATTTAAGCTCTTAAATATAAATAAAATCAAATAAACGTTGTTGAACATTTCATAATTTTGGAAAAGTTTTCCAAGTAGATTATGATGAAAATGGAAAAAATATTTCATAAGTGCTGGATAAAGAAAGTAATATTGTTAATGTTTTAGTGAGAAAGTATATGATAATAAAAAATAATCAATTTATGATAAAAAATTCTATTTAATAGTATAATCACTTAAGAAGTGGAGGAATTCTTTTTTTCCAAAAGAATTTGTTTTGTACATTGATCACAAAAAATATTGTTTATAAATAGCCAAGGAAATCTAAATCAGAGGTATGCAAAATGAGTGGAATTTATTTAGAGATACTAGTTTATTTTAAATCATAAAAGTGGGAAATATAATAAGGTTGTATATGGATTAAGTAGGTGATCTCTTGTTGTGAATGAGCTTAGAGTTGGAGTCATTCGATTTGATTCAATGAAAGAGTTGTATGAAGATGATGAATATTTATGGGATGCATTTAAAAAATGCAAATGTATCAAAAAAATGGATAGAACTCCATGGTTGGAGTAATTTATTGAAGACATTTATTTTAAAGTGGAAGAGGATACAAATATCTTAAATTTTTATGAGTGAAAACCTATTGAAAGAGAAACATAGTGAGGCATGGATAGAAATATTATATATGATAAATCTTCATTGAATTTGTGTGATAAATATTATTGGAAAAAAAAAGAATGGATGTGAATACATTAATGCAATTTTGTTTAATTTACCAACATAAAAAAGATAGAATACTTGATTATACTAACCATTACCCATTCCTTACATTAAGCATGTAATTTGTTCTTGATTTGCTAAGAAATCAGAGAGGTAATGACTCCCTTTTATTTAGTAGATAAATTTTATAATATGTAATAGTTTTTAAAATTCATGAGAACTAGTGATGCCAAAATGATTGCTAACCTATTTTCCAATGTATTTATGAGATTGCATGGGTTGTTGGAAAATATTATATCAGATAGAAATACTATTTATTTTTAGACATGTTTGAGGACATTATCATGTAAATTGGGCACAATATTAGAATTTAGTTTACCATATCACCTGAGAAAATGGATGAGAAAATAGAGGAGGTAAATCATAGTTTTGAAAATTCACTGAGATGTTGGTTGGTGATAAGCCAAAAAAATTGAATGTGGTGTTAGAACAAGTTAAATTTACATATAATGATTCAATCAATAGAAGTATATTTATGATTCATTTATAAATTGTATTTGGAAGTATCCCAAGAGTTGTGTGTAATTCAAGATATAAAATTCTTTCGATTAGGAGAAGTGTTGAAGGTGAGGAATATGCACAAGTTATACATTATGTACATATGGAGGTAAAAAGGATGGTAGAGGAAAGTGGAAAAAAATGTAAAGGAGATGTTGATTAGAGGATAAGGGAAAATAATTTTAAATTTGGGGATTTAGTATTATCACATTCAAGTAAGGATAATTTATCTAAAAGGTGAATATAAAAAAAACTCAAAAGGAGAGTATTAGAACTAATTAAATGATTAGAAAATATTAGAAAATGCTTATAAATTTGAGTTACCAGAAGGAGTGGATATCTCCCAAATTTTCAATTTATCTAATTTTTACATGTATATTCTAGAGAAAAAAATGAGCAAGAGTTAGGCATGGATTATCCAAACATTGGCTGGAAAGAGAAACCACCAACTAATAAAAAGGAATAGATAGAATCCATTCTAGACACATAGATTTGTAAGAAGACAAAGGGAAATTAGTACTATGAGTATTTAGTGAAGCAAAAGAAATGATAAACTAAAGAGGAAAATTGAATGAATGCATATCAAGTTTTTAAACATGGAAGATTATGCAAGGAGCTATTGGGTACTCAATGGGATATACATATCATCTATTTTCAATGTGGAAGACTATTTTCTATTCATAAAGTAGACAGTATTGAAATCACAAATTTAGATCCTAAAAAATAAAATTAGAGAGTTCATATGCATGAGAAAGTATAAAAGGAAGTATGAAGTATGATTGATTCTAGAGTTAAAAAATGGATGCATGACAATGACTAAATGAATAAATGATAAAATGCAAGGGATCCAATTTTGTTACTTCCTCCAATTTCTTCTTTCAATCTTTCTTTACAGAGAAAATCCATGGTAGTAGGTAGGGGCCAAATGGCTATGGGTTTTCTCTGTAAAGAAAGATTGAAAGAGGAAATTAGAGGAAGCGTCTACTGACATAAAAAATTGGTATCAGAGCCATAGAGGAATTTTCTATTGAAAAATTTGTAAGAATTATCTTAAGACTTTTAAGCTTCCTTGCTTTGAAAATTTCATTGGAAAAGTTATTGCATTGAGTCCCTGGCCGTTATTAATTTGTCATAGGCCCTTTTTACTCTGCACTTTTGTTTCCCTGTCCAAAATTTTCTCGCTTTCTAGAATCTTAACCTCTTAGCTATGGAATTCGGTAAAATGTCTTCTACAGTAGAGATTTTCAATGAATCTAAAATAGAAGGAATGTATGAACTCCTACCTTTTATTCCTAAACAGATTTTAGAATGTCTTGACATAGAAGTCACATAATAAAACCTTGAAAAAGAAAATAGTCTATATAAACCTCTGACTATTAAAGCTTCATAAGTATATAAGAAGTCTGAACTTCTTAAGTCTAAGTTTGTTTATAATTCTACCTATTTGTCTTTTATAGAACCAAGAATCAAATCTATTGAACTCACCTTGAGTTATAGGCCCAAAAGAAATTTCCAAACAAATTTGTTATCTCCATTACCTAAACTCAAAATTAATTATATTAGATCTCATGAAGATGTCAAATTTGTTCATTTTGGCCTTATTCATATACATATTACTCCAGTGTTTCTTGGTAATATTAAGCCTATAATATACCTCACTCTATGTGATAGATGCCAAGTAGTTTTACACATGCTTGTCAAATATCTAGTCTTGGTCAACTTAATGATGAAGTTATTTATTTTGAGTTTTGTCCAAACCTCTCTATCACAGTCTGTGTTAAAGGTTGTAAAAAAGATAAGTTTGGATCCTTAGATAATTGGGGTTTGTTTACTTCTCTATTTGGTCTTGATATGTTTGGGGAATTTAAGTATGATTCCATTAACATATATGTTGTGTATAACATGACCAACACAAACCATCCTAAGATATTAGAAAATATGCCTTATGCCCACAAACTTAGTGGGAAAGTCTAGTTACAAAAGTGACATATAGAGTCTATCAAAATACCTTCTAATTGGAAACATGACTAGTTGAAAAATGTTTCTCCAAAGATGAAAAGTCAAGCCTCTATGCATAAGAGTGATGGTAAAACCATAAATATTCTTCCAAGATCTCTCTTTGTGAATAACCTCTAGAAGAACTATAAAAATAGGTCATATACTAATATAAGATGAGGAGATCAATCAAGGTCCTGATCTAAAGGATCAGTTACCATGTACATTAATGAATCTTCCAAGAGAAGACAATCTAGATTTTTATATAGATAATCAGGTCAATCTGTATAAAGGTGGACATTGGCCACCTCATAAAGGAATCTATAAGTAGCCAGAAGGAATTGTTCAATATTTTTCTCCTACATTTCAAGGAGATGTAGAACTATCAAATGAATTCAAGCATAGGAATTACATGTCTAGATTCAATTCTCACCCCTCTGAGAATTTTGATGACCTTTGTAAAGATGTATTATATATTAGGCATCTGTTAGATAAAAATTATTTATTCTTGAAGACAATACAAATCAAGTTTGTACAAATATGCAAAATCAATTGTCTTCCATAGATACTAAGCTAACAGCTTTAGATGAAAGCCTTAACTGGTTAATCAAGCAAGATCAGGAAGCTAAAATGCAAGTTGTAGCTATAACATATGAGGTCAATTTTGGTTCTAATTTCAAATCTCATAAGAAACATCTTGGTACTTATTTGATGCAAAGAACACATGTTCAATGACAGCCATGGTACCTAAATATAGATGATTTTCTCAATCCTCTAAATGAAATATCTGCCTTGTGTAACTCTATGCGAGTCATCAAAGTTAATGCTCATTTAGATCCAGTAGGTACTACAGTCTTTGCTTCAAAATTATTTTGGGTAATTGTCACCCAATGGTGAGATTCTATGACAAAAAATGAACAACATGAACATGTTCATCACCAGCTTGATCCTCTAGCTGCTTTATACCATTTATTGATTAATGAGTTTACACCTCCAGTTGGTAATAAAGAACTAGAATCAAAGAAATGGATTCTCAAAATGGAGCTATGTGATCTTAAAAAATTTGATGCTTTTGCCAAACAATTTAGAGAATTGGCATATGAAAGTAAAAGTTTTGGATCTATAGAGATCAAGTTAAATTTTTTTCATGCTTTGCCTTATAATCTTATTGATAAAGTCATTGCATATATTAATCTCAAAGGCCTAACCATTGAAGATCTTTATCTTTATAATGTTATTGATTTTTCAAAACAATAGGCCATGCAGTTAGTCTCTAAGACTAAAACTATCTAAAAGCTTACCAAACATCAAGCATCCCAAATTGCTCCTATTTTTCCAAAAATGCCCCATTTGGCTGTCAGCCATTTATACAACCCCATAAATAGAAAAAGCAATACCACAATCATTTATCCTTCAAGCACTGCTCCTTTTCATGATGCCATTCTTTTGCTCCTTCTCACCATTTCCTCAAGCAACATCATTCTCCACATCCTCCATCAAAGCATCCCATTTGCTATATCTACCATAACCTAGCCATATTGCCCCATAATGCCATTGTAAGAATCCTAATGTTAAAGCCATTTTCACCTCTAATGTAGTAGCATAGTGGGATATTGTTGACTCAGATGAAGATATTTACCTTTAGGATGACATCTATGAACCAATTCTAGATGATCTCACCATTGAATACTTCAAAGATGATGTAGATGTTGATTCTCTCAAATCATTAGCTGATGATTTGGTGCAATCACTCACTAATATGCAACGGCCCTGGCATCATGACTATTCACAACTACCATATGAAGCATATGGAAATTGGCCTCACTATCACCATGAAGTTCCAGAATGAGACACTAGGCCAAGAACCATAGGACACAATAGAGGACAAGGATATACTAGAGGGAGACAACCCTCTATGCAAAAAATACCTGCAACTTTTCAAAGGCCCCAACATATTCCTTTGAAATTATAGAGCTCTTTCAAGCCTAGTGCCTCTTGGATGAAAAATAAATTCACTAGTACAGAGCCTCCAAGATAAATACCAGAACTAACAATAGAACCACAGTGGGATGACTTATTGCCCATAGGAAAAGAAGATAAGGATGAATAAGTAGAAAGCTCTTTCTACTTAGACCAAGATTATTGCCCAGGTGAATGCAGTAAGTTCTAAGAAGAAGAAGAAGTAGAAGAAGTCATCTACCCTAAACAATCTCTTATCTAGGATGCAGGGAGACAAAAATTGGTATGTAATAGTATTCCTCCCTTAGAAATTCCACAACCAGCTTAACTTACTCAGTTGATTAATGGAAAGTTTGCCCATTTCATAACTATACAAATAAATGGCATACTAGTAGATTCACAGATAGATACATGAGCTCTCTCATTTGCAAAATCACAAATCATCCATGATTGGAAGACATTAGATGAAATTTAGCTTATAAGAGCCTAGATGTCCAAGGGAATAGTTTTGTATGTAATAAATATAAACACCAAAAAACCCTTAGAATCTAAGATAAAATCTTCCAGTGTGAATTTTTTGCCTTAGATAGGATCCTTATAGATATTCTACTAGGTGGTGCTTTTATTGATAGATACTCACCCTATGGATTAACCATTAAGAGTATCATGTTTACCATAGATAATGAAAGACTAAGGATTCCTTAACTTATCTATGCCATTGAGAAATTTCAAAGCTCCATGACCCAAAGACCTAAAGTAATAATCCCTACTGAAATACAAGCTATAGGAGAAAATATTAGAACCACTATCTGCTCTGATAACCCTCAACAGTTTTGGTCCAAATCCATACCTGAGATGGACATCAAGCTCATCAAAGGTAAACATATGAAAATTGGGAAAAATATCCCAATACCAGCATAGGACTATAATGATATGGAATTATAGTTCAAAGAATTAGAAATTAATGGTTTCATAGAAAAATCAACCTCTTCTTAATGCTGCTATGCTTTTATGGTTAATAAGCACTCATAATAGAAGAGAGGCAAGAAAAGAATGGTCATAAATTCTAGACCATTAAATTCCATTACTCAACCCTTTCCATATCCTATTTCAGATAAAAGTTATTTATTGGAAAAAGTTTCAACATGTAAATACTTCTCCCAGTTTGACTGCAAATCAAGATTTTATCAAATCAGGGTCAGAGAAGCTGACAAAGAAAAAATAGCATTCAACTATCCTTTTGGCCATTATCAGTGTAATGTTATGCCATTTAGCTTAATGAATGCTCCAACATTCTACCAAGCCCATATGGATAATATTTTTAAAGGCACTTCTGGTTTTCTATGTGTATATATTGATGACATTCTAATATTCAACGATTTTCTCTCCGATCATTAAACACATCTATAATTTTTAGAGCTGGTAGAAAATGCAAGAATTATCCTGTTAGATATGAAGATTCAACTCTATCAAAAAAATGTAATTTTATTGGAATGATTCTCCAAGATTCAAAATTACAAGTCCAACCACACATTAAGGAAAAAGTCATCAGTTTTCTTAAAAAGCTAGACAAACTAAAACTCCAAGCATTTTTGCGATTGTTAAATTATCTGAATAGTTTTTATCCTAACTCTGGTGAAGACAGATTCATACTCCAAGAGCTTCTCCAAAAGAGAAAAGCATTTCAGTGGAAGAAAGAATATCCAACTATTGTCAAGAAGATCAAAGCTAAAGTCTCTTCACTTCCAAAACTTCACATCCCAAAATTAGATTAGTTTCTAATTTATACTGATGCCTCCGATGTCACATGTGGAGGAATTCTTGTCTGTATATATACTAGTGTATAATTTGTTTGTGAGTTTTCTAGTGGTGTATTTAGTGTAGATGTATTAAAATGGATCTCTTTTGATAAAGAGATCTATGTTGTAAAGAAGTGTCTAGAGAAGTTTATGCTAAAACTTCTTCATGTACCACACTTTGTTGTAAAAAACAACTGTACTAGATTTCTGACCTTTAGAGAAAAATATCATGGTTGGAAAGATGGTCACGGTAAATATGTTAGATGGCAGGCCTTATTTAATCAATTTAATTTCTCTATAGAATATGTAAAAGGTACCAAAAATGTAATAGTAGACTGGCTTAGCAGGAATCCATCATCAACTCTAATGCATCAACCCTATCCTAGTTTTAACTTAACCAGAATATACAACCAAGATTTGCTTCTTTGAATATCTTCGTTCAAGAATAGATTTTAAGAGAAGGGTTGAATCCTTGATACACAAGGATTTCCTATGTTTCTAATGCAGAACTGTAAATGTATTTTGCAACCACTATCTAGGCAGATAGTCACAATCAAACTAGTGTCATCATTATAGAAAGGTTAAACAGTGAATTATTATTCTATAAATTCACTAAATTATTGAAATGACCACTCTGGACTTGGCACATTAAGATAGGATCAACTCATAATTAGCATTTTTACAGATGGATTGCACGGTATGGATCCCATCGAATAAATGAAGAAGAAAATCATGACCAAGACACCATCATACACACCATCATTTGACAATAGCTAGAATGGGAATCTTATTTACATATCACTCATCATCATGCATGTGAATATGGATCCTAGCATTAGCATCTTTCTAGTACCTTTCAGATAAGGTGTCTCTTTCAGTTGATAAGTGAAGATGATCTGCTTATTGAAGTGAAAGCAATGTTGGACCCACCAAGCTAGATGTCCTCATCTAGTGCATCTAATAGTATATCACTATAAATTAATTTTGTGCTATAAACCATGATGGAACAAACACCACCTAGGCAAATATTCTAGGCAGGACCTCCCAATTTATATAAATTAAAACTCTTTGCTAGTCATTAGATATCAAAAAATTTCTAAGCATTATAGATCTAGTAGCTTTGCTCAAGCATATGCTCTTCTTTTACCCTCTTGAAGGAACCTGAGAAACAGAAACTTGAACGAATATTTGTATAAGAGTGTAATAGTTAGAGTTCAATTTTAATAGTGAAGCCGTAGCCATTCGGCCCTTACCTACTACTACTACGGATTTTCTCTGTAAAGAAATATTGAAATAAGAAATTAGAGGAAGTGTCTACTGACGTAAAAAAAATTATGTTATTTTTTAGATGTTATACAAGGCATACATCTCCTAGTGAGATAACCCATTTAATAAATTATATGATATAGTGTTAATAGGTAGTATGAATTAATGTTAGTTATTAATTAATTGTGTTAATGAGTTAGGTGAGTTGGGAGGTTTGTTGCTGGCTAGATATGTAAACCAACCTCGTAAGATTATTAAATCTATATGACATAATGTAAAAATATGATAGAGTATTTTACTATTGTATATGATGTAAACACATAATTATGATCATAGGTAATTTACAATTCTAATTCTTGATGCATATTAAACCACATGACTTGAACCCAAATAGATGATTCTTAATCACATTTCCTCAAAGCCTTTTATTTATATATGGTATCAAATATTTGTTCTCCATCACTACTATATAAAACCTTATAAGTTGATTAAACTACTTATTAACACCTTAAGACTATCTCCAACTTAGGACAATTATCTATAATCATTTTTATCATGTTTGTGCTAGGTAGACATGAGCGCACCACCTAGATTGACCATTTCTTGCATCTAATAATGACTAGATTCCAAATTTTAAAATATTATCTTAGGTATTCACATACATTTCACAAGGTAGGATAAATGAAATTATATAAAGATTATCTTATAAATAGACATGAAAGGTCACTTATTACCCCCACTTGGCATTGAATTGTTTCAAGCTTACACATAATTACACATTGAGAAAATCTACCCTATTCATTAAAAAAAATCACTCATAAGGAGAAGCCATTATCCAAGTTAATATATTTACAAAGGATTGTAATAACTATCATTTTCAAGTATCAAATCCATTTACTAGTTGCATACACATAATAAGGGAGCACAATTTCACAATCACTCTAGGTGGGAGAACTACATGGGTTTGATTTGCCTCCTTGGAGTATTAGATATATAAGCATTAACAAATAGTTAAGGGGGTGATTGAGCACACCTTAGTTCATTACAATCCCTTATTTTTTATTAAGTTTCCAATGTTTCAAAGTACCCTTAGGGTTTTGTTGTACTCGAAAAATGTCACTCATTTTTAGGACAACAAATAAGCTATTTTGGTCTTGCAAGACCAAAATATCTCTTCCCATTTCAAAAAATTGTCCTAAGCTTTCAAAATTTGGATTATTCAAGCTTTTTCAGTCAAAGGATTAATGGTTTAATAGGTTTAAAGGTTTCTACAGGTAGGTTCAATCAAAAGAACAAGTTTTCGACACTTAGTTATTTTCAGGACTAGTTCAATCGAGTTCAAAAGGTTCAAATGAGTTCAAAAGGTTCAACGTGCTCAATTGGGTTCAAAAGGTTTAATGGGTTCAAGTTTCAATAGGTTCAACGAGGCTTGTTTCAAAGAATCTTGGTTCAAGCGATCAATAGAAATAAGGGAATGAACCATTGAGCCGTTGAACCAAAGTTGGTTCAATCGGTCAGTTCAAGTGACAAGTTCAAAGGAGTGTCCCAAGAATCAAAGACATAAGTGCCCTTGCGAATGGAATTTTTGAGGCAAAAGTGACTAAATAAGGAAACAAACAAACCAAAATAAAAGCCCAACAAAACCTAGCAGATGCTGCCACGTGTTATCTTTTGAGCCTCATTTCACTTTGTTTCTCAGAGCAGCAGAAGCCACCACATTTCCTTTGTAAGTTAAGCGGAACATGCCAAGTGGCATCATTTACATGAATCCAAATGAGTCTCACATGTTTCTTTAGTATTTATAGAATGTGATGGAAGCCACCACATGTCATCTTCTATAGGACACTCAAAAGGCATCCAAAGCTTCTAAAGTTCAATGGATGCTACCACGTGTCCTCACCTGTTTCATAGTGGATGCTGCCACATGTCACATGTTGAGATTCACATAAAATCAACTAAGAAAAATTTACAAGGGATAAACAGCCCATTTGAAGGACACCCAGAAGCTAAAGTGAATCATTGTGAAAACTTGAAAGGCTAATTTGGAGCTCAAATAGCCCTTGCGGAGGGCAGGAAGGAAGAAAATGGACCAATTGAAAGGCCAAAAGAGCAAAGGGATTTCCTTCAGAAAAGTTCCCACAAAAAAAGTGATAAAGAGATAATTCCTTTGAACAAATTTTCTGAAAGAATTTATTCAGACTTTTTCTTTAAAGGAAAAGTCTAAAGAAATAGAAAACTTGCCATGCTGCCAAGTGTCATCCTCCATAGGGTTCTCAAAAGACAAATAGACGCTACCACCTTTCCCATTATAACTTTGTAGAGAGTGAAAAGTGTCTACACCTATGCTTTTGATTTTCTAATAAGTTTCAAAGCCTCTTTCAATAAGCGTCTCTCAGAGTCCCGTGGAAGTTTCCACGTGTCTTTGTCTATTTTGTAGCGAAATGTGCCACGCGTCAATTGCTAAAGACCAGCAGGAAATGACTAAGGAACAAAGCATTGAATTGAATCTAGGACCCGATTCAAATAACTAGAAAAAGAAGAATGACTAAAAACATTTATGCATAAGATATATTTCTAGAGCATATCGCCAAGTGGACATTCAAGTATGCAAACACTCAATAGTGTGACCCGTTTCTCTATAATTGAGAAAAGCAAATGGGTAAATGCCCCTAAATTCTAACATGTCTTCTTAACAAAATTCAATGCAACATGATGTGTTACTATTCCCAAGTCCTTCTTGAAGAGGCTATATAAAGGATTCTCTTCTACTATTTTATGGATCTCTCTTTCTAATTATCAGAAACAAAACTCTACCCAAATTGAAAGGCATTATTGAGACTTTGAGCTCAGATTGTTAATCATATTTATTATTGGAATAAGAAAGCAAGTGACTTTTCAGAATTTGTGCTATGATATCTTTGTTGTTGGGGAAACTGTTCTTATGTCTTTTTCCTTAATATATTTTCTATTCCTTTAATTCTACAAGCAGAATTAGTGAAAGTAGTCAGGAAGGTGTCCTAAAGTCAACTATGGAGAGACTTTGTGCCCCCATAATTGTCTTTAGTTTGTTTTCTTTTTGTTTCTGTGTAAAGGACCTTGGGATGACTTTGTGCCCTCATTTTCTTTTGTATCTCACTCTTGGGCAATTCAGGTGGAGACTTTCTGTTACATCTCAATTTGCAAGTTACTACGTCCTTGGTTACATTTTGCAATTATTACTAGGAAGATTCTTGTGGTTTGTTGAATGGTACTTCTAAAAGAAGAGGAGTGCTTTCTGTCATTATCCATAAGATTTCTTCTTTGATTTGTATGCATCATCTCTGAAAAAAGAGAGATGGATGGTTTGTCCTACCCTTGAGTATTATTTTCTATATATATATATATGTATATATATGGCATATTTATAAGGAACCTCCCCTTGATGATAGTAGATATTAGTCCCCTTTTGATGTGGTAAAACTACACATTTGGCTGACCAATCTTCCTACTTTGGATGATCAGACCTAGTTTGTTTATCAGTACACTGATTGATAAAATATTCAACCAACAGTTTTTGGTGACTCCGCTAGGGATCATAGTTATGTGCATTCTGAAACTTCAAGTTTTAGATTGAACCAATATCTACCATTATCAATTATAGACTCCATTCCATTTCTATGTCTTACCCATTATAATTATAACCTTACCATTCACCTCCACACCAACTAGGAAAGAACGTGCAGTTTAAAACCTCAAGCTTCAAACTGAAGCAAGGTCAATTCTTTTCCATTTTTGTTTCACAATCTAGCAGATTCAAGGTATACATGAAGCCAAAGGGCCAAAGGTATTGTTGACCCTGTATTCGAGTTGGTATAGCAAAGTAATTTTGATCTGTTTCCTTCACCATCTCGCCTTAAATGAACCAAGAGCTTTCCTCCTACTAAAGTCAGGTCTCCATTACCAAGCAAAGTATCTACTTCTACTATTGATAAAGCTTTACCAATAATTACCCCTCTGAGATTTTTTGTTCCTCTTTGTAATAGTCATAATATGGTAGCTCAAGGCCCCTGGGGTAATTCTTTTGGTCCTCTCAATATTACTCCACCTCTACATGAGCTCCCACGTAGTTCAAGAAAGAATTTCTTCAAGTTCTATGGTGATGGAAAAGTTTATCCTGATGAACACATTACAGCCTTCAGTATAGCATGTGGCATAATTGGAGTAGAATTTGAAGAAGTAGCAGTCAGACTATTTGTAGAAACATTAAAAGGTGCTGCTACAGATTGGTTTTATCATCTATAGGCTCAGTCAGTAACTAATTAGAATACCCTCAAAGCTAAGTTTGAAGCTAGATTCAAACCTATAGAAGATGCACATGCCTTTCTATCTCAACTCACATAGATGAAGAAAGAACCTCATAAACCAATGAGGGACTTCATAGCCAAATTTGACAAACTGAGGAACATAATTCCTATAATTGCTTAACCTACAGCTGAGAATCTCAAATGCTTCTTCATTAATTCTTAGTTACTTGAAGTGAGTTTTCATTTGAGACGTGCTGGTCAAATAGATCTTGCTGCAACTCAACATTTGGCCACTAAGGTAGAAGATGATCTCATCTTAGCAGGGAAGATAAGAAGAGATCCAAATAAAAAAAGACCCTCATCATTTTCTAAATATTCATCTACAGGCACCACTGATCCAATGGTGCAAAAGTTGGCAAATGAGTTGCTTTCTCTCAAAAATCAAATGGCACAAAGAATGTCTTCTACTCCATCATATAGAGATATGCCAAGAAGGACATTTCCAAATTAGTCATAGCAGGGCAATGCTACCAAAAATCAAGGGAAAAAAAATCATTTTCCTCCCCCACAAGGGAAACTTACAATTGAAGCTCCTCCAACCAATTCAGTAATGGGATATCTTGAAGCAAAATTAGATTTCTCTTTTTAGCTTGAATTGAATTAAGAAAATGACATTGATCTCCTTGTATAAAACCAAGAAGAACTAGCTAGTGACTCCCACATTGGTTTCTTGAATTTCCAGGATGAACCTAAAAGCAAATAAGAAGCTATTGATGGATCATATGCAGTGTTTACCAGATCTAAGAACCAATCAGTCTAGTAAGTTGATAAAAGAAAGATAGAGGAGCAAACTCAACTAGTAATTACAATTGCTAAGCGTGGAACCAATCTACGTTTTTAGTCAAAAGATCTGGTGATCACCCAAAAGGTAAGTACATAAATTTAATCTTCACCTTCTACTTCAATTTTGCAAACCATCCCTCCTCCCATCCCTCCTAAAACCCAAAAGGTTGAAATACCTTCCTTTGTGCCTAACCCAATTCAGCCATTTGACATAATTGATCATGTCAAAAAGACCAAAATATAAATGTTTGAATTTGAATATTTGTAATCCAATCTTGATCAATTGGATAAGTTAGTCCAATGTGTCAAGAACCAAACCATCTTTGTAGGACAAGAAGCTAAAAAGGTAATTCCTGATCCCCCAAAGAACATGCCCATTCCAAATAATCTTGTCATTACTCCGTCAGCTTCCCCTGGGAAAATAGAACCTTTTAATGTTTTCCTATTAATAAATGGTCACAAGCTAAGTAATTGTATTATAGAATCAGGTGCATCTGACAATGTCATGCTTGATAAAGTAGCTAAATCTCCTGGTCTCACACCGACCAAGCAATTTGGGAGATGTTTCTCCATGAAGAACAAGCAAATACCATTACTGGGGCAAATCAAAGATGCCCAATTTGCATTTTTAGCCTTTCTAGACAAGAGAATCAAGATGACTGTCTTGGTGGCTGACGTCCCAGCATCTTATGGCATTTTTCTTGGATGAAATTTTTGCAAGGACGTGGGAGGAGAACTAAGCATGGACCTGTCTGAGGAAAGGATCCCTGTCAAAGGTGTAATGAAGAAATTGCTCCCTGAAAAAGAGGCAAAATACGTGGTCACCCAAACATCAGCCCCTAAAGCTCAAATTATTTTTGAATCCTTAGGTATGGGTAACTACTTTCTATTTATAGATGAAGTTCATGAAGCATATGATAAAATTCTTGAAAGTGTCAACCTAGAAATTAGTTCAACTAGAATAGTAGAAGAACTAGTAAGTTGCAATACAAATGAAGAAATATCTTCCCTCTCTAATGAAAGAAAATCCAAAGAAAAATTAGTGCCTGATGAAGTATGGACTCCATAATTTTATAGCAGCTGCTCCTCTATCAATTTGGGAGATAGGATTATGTTGATACCTCCTCAAGGAGATATGTTTCCTTCATCTTACAAATTACAATTTAGCAACACTAAAAATACAACTGAATATGAATCTCTATTGCTTGGATTGAAGGCTGCTCAAGACAAAGGCATCAAGTTTCTTCATGCCAAAGGGGATCCTGAATTAGTGGTTTGTTAGGTGAGAAACTTATACCAAACCAAGAATGAAATATTATGCCACTCCCACAACCTAGTTTGGGACCACATTAAAAGCTTTTATGCTTTCAACATTTCTACCATACCCAGGGAATCTAATGATAGAGCTGATGCACTTGCTATTTTAGGAACTCTCTTAGTTTCTCACTTAGATTCAAAGAAGATATGTACACTATTGAGCTAGTCTATAGACCAATTTATCCTGACAATACTGATCATTAGCAAGTATTCAATGATGATCATCAAATCATTGCCTTCCTAGAATGAAAATATAATTTTGAACAACTACGTTCTGAAGGTAGTAAACCTCAAAAGTATGAATCGACCTCTAAATCTAGTTCAGATATAAATGAAGAATTCTTATAGCTAAAAGGAAATAAAATTTTCAAAAGATTGGTTTCTCTTGAGAAACTATTTTACAAGCATGATAGATTCATCAAACAATAGAAAATAGATTCAAGCTTTTCTCAGGGATTCGATCAAGTAAATATGACTACTAAAGAAAATTCCAAGATGGTTAACATTGGTAAGTGTTGCACCCCTGAAGAAAGATTCAAGTTCACCACTTTACTCCTTTAATACATGGATGTCTTAGCATATTCTTAAGATGACCTAAAGTCTCTCAGACTTGATAAAATCTATCATAACATTCCTCTCAAGGTTGACTCAATGCCCTATAAGCAAAAATCTAGATAGTACAATCTAGAAATATTAGGTACTATTCTGTCTGAGATACAAAAAATGTAAATGCTCGAATCATTTTCTCAATCCATCATTCCACATGGATTTCAAACATAGTGCCTGTAAGGAAGAAGAGTTGTGAAATTCATATTTGTGTAGATTTCAAAAATTTGAATTAGTCATCTTTGAAAGATAATTATCCTTTGCCAATCATGCATCAAGTGCTTCAAATAGTGACAAGTTCAGAGATTTTATCAATGCTAGATAGCTTCTCAGGATATAATCAAGTTGAAGTTGGTGAAGCAGACCAACACAAGACTACATTCACCACACCTTGGGGTACATTTTCATATAGAAGAATGCCTTTTGACTTGATAAATGTTGGTGCCATTTTTTAGATAGCAATGGACCTATCTTTCAAAGATGAGATGGGTAAATTCATAGTGGTATACCTTAATGACATAACCATTTTTTCAAAGCACTGTTTTGATCATGTACGCAACTTGCAACAAGTGTTGGAGCGCTGCCGCCAAAATGGTATTTCGTTAAACCCTAAGCAGTCTATTTTTGGAGTAACAAAGGGGAAACTCCTCAGACACATTATGTCTAAAGAAGGCATAAACATTGACTCAGACAGAGTCAAGTCTATTCAAGAGCTTAATTTGCCTATAAATAAAAATGTTGTTCACTCTTTCTTCAAAAATGTGAATTTCTTACAGAGGTTCATCACTAAATTTGTTGAGAAGACTAGACACATTGTGAATATGATGAAAAGGAAGACCACCTTCAACTGGATTAAAGAAGGCAAGTTAGCATTTCAAGATATCAAGACTACCATTGCTCACACCCCTACCTTGGTTTGTCTAGATTACAACAAAGATTTCATCATATACAGCTATGCTTCTGAACACATGCTTTCATCAATTCTTGTTCAATAGGATAAGGAAGGTATGGAATCTCCTATTTCTTTCATGAGTTTCCCTCTCAAATCCCATGAGTTGAAATATTCAAACATAGAGAAGCATGCCTATGCAGTGGTGAAAGTAGTCAAGCATTTCTACTTCTATATCCTAAATTCACACACTACTACCTTAGTTCCTGACACTACAGTCAAGTCCATATTAACTCAATAGGAGTTTGGGACAAAAAGAGGCAATTGGATTGCAAATATACAAGAGTTCAATCTAGACATCAAGACAAAAAAGCTGGTAAAGGGAAAAGGCCTATGCTAATTAATTGCTAACAATAAGCTAGAAGATACACAACATGAAGAAGCTAAAGTGGAAGACACACCAACAGTCTTTTTTATCTCCACTACCAATGAGTGGTATTCATGTATTGCTCATTTTATTACTTATGGTGAATGTCTTGCTCATTTATCTTATAAAAAAAGGAGGACTATCAAGTTGAAGGCTATCAATTTTGTCCTTTGGAACAATGGCCTATACAAGAGAAGCATAGATGGAGTATTCCTTCACTGTGTAGATAAAGAGCAACAAAGCCAACTTTTAAAATCTTTCCACAACCTAGCTTGTGGAGGACATTTTTTTGCTCCTGTGACTACTCACAAGATTCTATGAGCCAGGTATTACTGGCCAACTCTTTTCCAAGATGCATATAAGTGGGTGAGAAAATGTCAACTCTGCCAACAATTTGTTAGAAGACCCAAGTTAGCTACCCTGCCTTTCAAGCTAGTGATCATAGAAGAACCTTTATAGCAATGGAAGATTGATTTTATTGGGACTATAAACCCATCTTCAAGTGTTAGACATGATTATGTCATTTTCACCAAGTGGGTAGAAGCAATCCCAACTAAGCATGCTACTTCAGAAGTTGTATGCAATTTCCTCAAGGAGAATATCAGTTATAAATTTGGAGTTCCAACCAAAATTTTTACTGACAATGTAGCTTGTTTCACCTCCTAAGAGATTACACAATTATATTTCCATTATGAAATTACACTCTCCCATTCTTCTGATTATTTTCTACAAGGGAATGGACAAGTTGAATAAGCAATAAGAACTTGGTAACTATCATCAAGAAGCTAGCAGATGACAATCAAAGGACATGGCATAAAGCATTGGTTGATGTTCTATGGGAAAATATAATCACACCAAAGAGGGTAATTAGTATGTCTCCTTTTCAAATTCTTTATGGTATCAATGCTAAGATACTAGTCAGCTTAGAATTACCAGCCTTGAAATTGGCAAAGGCAATTAAAGATCAGACATATGGAAACTCTCTTGATAAGAGAATCATGTGTTTGGCTGAGCTGGATGAATAGAGAGCCATGGTGGTGGACTAAATTTCTGCTCATCAAAGTTTGGTAAAGAAACTCTTTGACCAAAAGGCTAAAAATCATGATTTCTAGATTGGGGATCAAGTCCTACTGTGGGACAAAAGGAGAGAACCAAAAGGGATGCATGGAAAGTTTGATCCCTTTAGAGAGGCCCATTTATAATTCATCAACATAATGGTGAAAATAGATTTTTGATGAAATATCAAGATGGCACACTCTTTTCTTTGCCTCACAGTGGTTAGCATCTGAAACACTTCAACTCTTGAAGTATATGATCATTTCATTTGTACATATATATTTGTATAGTTTTTAATTCTATTTTGTTTTGTTTGTTTCCATTTTTGATGCCGTTCATTTTTGGGTAACATGACTCCATATCCCAATGGTACACATGAAGACACTGGAGATTCTACATTCTACTCCCTTCAATTCTTTTTTACAATTGATAGAAGTTCCCCAACTAGAGCCAACTATTGTACCTAGAAAATGTCACTCATTTTTAGGACAACATATAAGGTATTTTGGTCTTGCAAGACCAAAATATCTCTTCCCATTTCAAAAAATTGTTCTACGCTTTCAAAATTGGGGTTATTCAATCTTTTTCAGTAAAAGGATTAATGGTTCAATAGGTTCAAAGGTTTCTACAAGCAGGTTCAATCAAAAGAACAAGTTTCCAACACTTAGTCATTTTTAAGACTAGCTCAATCAGGTTCAAAAGGTTCAACGTGTTCAATTGGGTTCAAAATGTTCAATGGGTTCAAGGTTCAATGGGTTAAACGAGGCTTGTTTCAAATAATTTTGGTTCAAGCAGTCAATAAAAATAAGGGAATGAACCATTGAACCAAAGTTGGTTCAATTGGTCGATTCAAGCGACAAGTTCAAAGGAGTGTCCCAAGCATCAAAGACATAAGTGCCCTTGCGAAGGGAATTTTTGAGGGAAAAGTGACTAAGGAAGGAAACAAATGGACCAAAAAAAAAGCTCGATAGAACCTAGCAGATGCTGTCACATGTCATCTTCTGAGCCTCATTTCACTTTGTTTCTCAGAGCAGTAGAAGCTGCCACGTTTCTTTTGTAAGTTAAGTGAAACATGTCAAGTGGCATCATTTGCATGAATCTAAATGAGTCCCACATGTTTCTATAGTATTTATAGAATGTGATGGAAGCCACCACATGTCATCTTTTATAGGACACTCAAAAGGTGTCCAAAGTTTCTACAAGTTTAATAGACGCTGCCACGTGTCCTCACCTATTTCACAGTGGATGCTGCCACATGTCACATGTTGAGATTCACATAAAATCAACCAATACAAATTTCCAAGGGAAAAACAACCCTTTTGGAGGACATCCAAAAGCCAAAGTGAACTATTGTGAAAACTTGAAAGGCTAATTTGGAGCTCAAACAGTCCTTGAAGAGGGTAGGAAGGAAGCAAATGGACCAATTCAAAAGCCAAAAGAGCAAAGGGATTTCCTTTAGAAAAGTTCCCCTATAAAAAGTGACAAAGAGACAATTCCTTTAGACAAATTGTCCAAAAGAATTTCTTTGAACTTTTTCTCCAAAGAAAAAGTTTGAAAAAATAGAAAACCCGCCATGCTGCCAAGTGTCATCCTCCGCAGGGTTCTCAAAAGACAAGCGGAAGCTGCCACCTTTCCCATTATAAATTCATGGACAGCGACAAGTGTATACACCTGCACTTTTGAGTTTCTAATAGGTTTCAAAGCATCTTTCAATAAGCATCTCTCAGAGTCTCGTGAAATTTGCCACGTGTCTTCATCTATTTTGCAGTGGAATGTGCCACACGTCAATTGCTAAAGACTACCAGGAAGTGACTAAGGAACAAAGCATCAAATTGAATCTATGACCTGATTCAAATAACTAGAAAAATAGGAATGACCAAAAACATTTATGCATCAGATATGTTTCTAGAAGTAGATCTCTAGGTGGACATTGAAGTATGCAAACACTCAATAACGTGACCCATTTCTCTGCATTGAGAAAAGCAAATGGGTAAATGCCCCTAAATTCTATCATGTCTTCTTAACAAAATTCAATGCAACATGATGTGTTATTGTTCCCAAGTCCTTCTTGAAGAGGCTATATAAAGGATTCTCTTCTACTATTTTATGGATCTCTCTCTGATTATCAAAAATAAAACTCTACCCAAATTGAAAGGCATTACTGAAACTTTGAGCTCAGATTGTCGATCATATTTTGTTATTGGAATAAGAAAGCAAGTGACTTTTTGGACTTTGTGCTGTGATATCTTTGTTGTTGGGGAAACTATTCTTATGTCTTTTTCCTTAATATATTTTTTGTTCCTTTAATTCAACAAGCAAAATTAGTGAAAGTAGTCAGGAAGGTGTCCTGAAGTCAATTGTGGAGAGACTTTGTGCCCCCATAATTGTCTTTAGTGTGTTTTTTTTTTCTTCTGTGTAAAGGACCTTGGGATGACTTTGTGCCCTCATTATCCTTCGTATCTCACTCTTGGGAAATTTAGGTGGAGACTTTGTGTTACATCTCAATTTGCTAGTTACTACGTCCTTGGTTACATTTTGCAATTATTACCAGGAAGATTCTTGTGGTTTGCTAAATTGTAATTCTGAAAGAAGAGGAGTGATTTCTGTCATTATCCCTAGGATTTCTCCTTTGATTTGCACATATCATCTCTAAAAAAAGAGAGATGGATGGTTTGTCCTATCCTTGAGTATTATTTTCTGTTTATATATATATATATATATATATATATATATATATATATATATATATATATATATATATAGGAACCTCCCCTTGATGAGAGGAGAGATTAGTCCCCTTTTAATGTGGTGAAACTACACATTTGGCTGACCAATCTTCCTAATTTGGATGATCAGACCTATTTTGTTTATCAGTACATTGATTGATAAAATATTCAACCAACAGGGTTTAAATAAAGGGGACTAATCTCTCCTCTCATCAAGGGGAGGTTCCCTATATATATATATATATATATATATAGGGAACCTCCCCTTGATGAGAGGAGAGATTAGTCCCCTTTTAATGTGGTGAAACTACACATTTGGCTAACCAATCTTCCTAATTTGGATGATCAGACCTATTTTGTTTATCAGTACATTGATAGATAAAATATTCAACCAACAGGGTTTAAATAAAAAATAAGATAAATAATGAATTATGCTCGAGTAAAAGTTGAATTGAAATATCTCAGCTTGCTCAATAAACATGATTAATAAATAATTGTTTTGCATATTAATCTAAGACAAATTCATGGTTAATTAATTCAAGTGGCCTACTCTCCACCTACAATGGTCTTGTCCAAGAATATTATCTCATTCTACCTTTGATCTTTCACTATCAATTTATTGCTCTCTTTATCTCCATGTGTCATTAATTAATTGTAGTAAACTAAAACAAGTCTGAGGTCAATGAATGTAAATGGATTATGCTCCTATCTAATCAAAGTGGTCATATCTAGGAGAATTTTTTATATTCTATCCATGATCTTAAACATGTATAGTTAAATATTTTCTTGATTACATTTAGACATTCCTAACCATCAACGTAAATCTATGTTTGAGTAAATTGTTTTCTTCCCAGTGTCTAAAAAAATCTAATAGGTTTTCATATTTATCAGTGTCTAGAAATATAATTGTCAATAATTATAAATTTTTAGAATTATTATATCTATCAATTTTTACACCTATTACCTATAATACATTCATTTTTCCAATTAAAACTAGGGTAAAACATATAATTTGAACCCTTATATTTTTTGAGCATTGGTTTCATATTAATTTCCAATTTCTATATAAAAAAATTTATTTTTTATTTGGTTTTCAAATTTTAATTTTAATTTTTAATTTTCTTTTTTTCTCTTTTTTTCCTAGAAATTATGTTCTTAATTTTTTAAAACTCATAAAATCTATCTTTCTAGGCAAAATGGTCTTTAGTTTTACTTTAGATATGGTGTACGGGGTATTGCCCCAATACTTGAACCATTAAATAAAACTACATATGGATTTTATTTTCATGTACCTCACAATTTATTATAAATTCTTAGCATTTTTTTCATCCATAGGAATCCTTCAACTATTTATACTTGTAGCACACTAGTAAGTGGTTAACTTTAGGAGGTTACTCTCAATGTACCCTAGATATGGGATATTGCAACTAAAATATGATATAACTATTTTTATTTAGTTCTCTTTAGGCCATTTTTACTATTTTATTACTAAGATCAATATATCTGAAAGCCTACAAAGCAAACACACCTTCCCTAGTCACACCTATTGATATTATTTGTTTCTTCGTATGATTGATCATTTATAAGTAATAAGATTAGTGTTGGTCATATTTTATTTATTTTAGGTCAATAAATATTTATTGGATTCTGAATATGCACCCCCTAATGGTTTTCATCATTTGGATTTCCTCTTCTCTCACAATGCTTTATTTTTGGCCAATAAATTCAAAATGTATGTTATAAAGGCTAAAATGAATACTACACAATCTCAAGCTTTCCTCAACTCCTATTTTTCCAACAATGATCCTAAAAATAAAACACCATTAAGTCCATTTTTTCAAAAATAAAGTATAACTTAGGAACAAGAAGAATCATAAATTTCAAAATTTACAAGGTATAATACACACCCTATTGATGGAATTGTCATGATAATTGAGATTGATAAAGAGCAAGTGGATGAGGTTAATGACAAATAATTAATTGGATATCATAACTAAAACCCATATAATATTGACACATTTATATACATTGTGAGAGATGAACAAAATAAATGAATTCAATCTTCCACTTATACTTCAAAATTTCCAGTTATTACTATTACTTCTATTCTTATACCATCACCTAAAATTACATTTGTGCCAACATCCTAAGGTATGGAAGAATCATAAGGATTCCAATAGATTCATATACCTATTTATGTGAGGGCCTTATTCACACATCCATTGATTACTATGCATGGTCCATCATCAACCTCACCTAATGCACACTCTCTTGAGCAAACAATTACATCCTTACATTCTAATTTTTTTAATTTTTTAAAGGTGTCCTAGAGATAGTCATTTAATGGATTCTCATATTCTATTTCATAATCCATTAGCATCTAATATAACCTCTTACCTATGACCAACATGTTTCTTAGCTCCTAAACTACCACTATATGAAGTTAAAATATATCCTAAAAAATTCTTTGATCGTTCCATGTAGCATGCTTAGATTATGCTTAAAATGATAAATTACCAATGAATATCTTTCTAATAAGCTTCAAAGACTATGATTTATGATGGTTCTATGATATCTAACTTCAAATAGTTAGAGCATTCAACCATTTGATAGATCAATTTTTAACACACTTTTATATCAACATTGGTGAAAAAATATGTTATGCATAGATTAATAAAATCAAGCAAGGGTCAATTAGTGAATATGTTCTATGGTAAAAAAATATGCTAGTTAAAATGAAAAACTCTATGGAAGATAATGAATTACAATATATCTTCACACAAATCTTTCTAGCACCATTCTAATAATCAATCATGTTTGATAAATTCAAATCTTTTGACAAATTATGTCATGATATCAAAAAAAGAGAAGTAAATCTCTTATCCTTGAACAAGCTAAAATATGCACCATGCATTTTATCTATTTCAAATATTAAATTTCAAAGCAATCCCAACTACAAGTTTAAATCTAATAAAATAAATAAGAATGCAAAATTAAAAGTTAATGCAATATCACAACCATCAAACAAGATTCAATTAAAAGTTCCACCAAAGAGGCAATTTTAAAGTTTAACATAACCTTGTCATGTCTTGTTACTAAAATTACTTAATTGAAATTTTATGTCTTTATCTTCATACTTCAAACTTGATATAAAAATGCCTCAACCTAAGGGCTTCGATAGTAATGCATATTATAAATACCATAGGTGTATCACTAATTATACAAACACATATTATAAATTAAGGCATAAGTGATAATATCTTATCAATAATAATACTATTGAGCTAAACACACCCACAAATAAAGCTATATCACCATAGAATGATAATGTAAACCTAAAATATAATTAGTAATCCATTTACAAACCATGGTACAATATAAAATATATAAAATTCAAAATTACATCATGCATACAATGCACATCCTCATTAAAATACATATGGACATCCAATAGATGGAATTATTGTTATGTTTATAGGCACATCTACATAGCATCTGATGATTATATTCAATGATGATGATCCATATTCACATGCTATCTTTATTCGAGTTTACATAAAAAAATGAACCTCTATAAAATGTAATTTTTGACAATGGTACAAGTGAAAATGCACTTACAATGGCACTCCTTCATTGTCTTAGATACATAAATAAAAATTTACAAGATATATCAAGATTAGTTAAAGCATTTGATAGACATTTATAGAATACCATTAGGAATATAGTGTTACCTCTTCAATTTGGTTTAGAATTAATGTCTACTCCATTTATATTTTTACCAAGCATAAGGGTATGTAATATATTATTAAGATGCCCTTGGATACATAAAATTTATGATGTGCCATCTATAGTACATAGATACTTTGAGTATATACATTGTAATCAACTAGTTAAATTTCAAGACATTTAACATGAGTACCCTCTATAGTCTGTGATAACTATTCCTCCTCTTCCCCCCACCACCACAATTAATTATTGGACCTATTCAAGAGCATATAAAAAATATAGTCAATGCAATCATTCAAGAGCATAGTGAACAATTTATTGCACGTATATAAAATATTTTTATTTAGTCAGTTAAAATGAGATTGGTACACCTTCTTAAGAAACAACCTTAATTTAAAATATCTACTCAAGATTCTAATAAATCCAAATCTTCCACAATCCATCCTAAGGTAATATCATATATAGTATAACATGTTCCATATCTAACATAATCAATGGGACTTTCTCATACTATATAACAAACTCCAAGTCTAATTCCTTTCTATGTTACACATTATATAAAATATTATATGAGCTTTGATAACCATAGTTATGTTATGACACTTGATGCCTTTCAAATTCAGATCCATCTACATGTAGTAATTTTCCCCCATAAAAATTTATCTTCAGAACCTATGATCAACCATGCAGTATGGCCCTCTAATTGATGGGATCATAGGCTAGTTCCTTTAAAAAAAATTCAACAAACCAAAATAATTAAAAATAAATATTTCCCAAGAGTTCAAAATAATAATAATAATCAAATATTGCAAAAAAAAAATTAAAAAAATAGAGTATTCTCTCTCAAAAAAATCAATACTTGAGCATGATATGAGATGCATGTTTACTTTCTTACATATGTATTTATAACATAATTTGGTAGATAACATTTTTTTTGAAACACATACATTTCACAAGGTATATTAGTGTGATACATGACATACATATCTACATGGATTCTTAGATGTTGGATTCTATTCTACCTAGTAGCCATACCTACGATGAGGGCATCTAATTGTACATGTTAAATTATAACATGTTATATATTTTTATGACCTCTCTACCATGTTGAATTACATAGTTTACAAATGTATTGATAATTTCTAATATTTTCCATTATCCTATATGGATATTATAATTTTATATAGTATGAAATTGATAAATATATATATGGTGTAGACTAATTTACACTTTTTTTATGTTCATTTGATGTTTTTTAGTTTCTTGCATGATTGACTAGACATTGCTTGCTTATTATGTGTGTATCTTAGACCTTTTACCAAATCATGTCAATGTATATGATATATGCATCTAGGCCCTTGAAAAAAAATATATGTTCCATTTTACATTGTTGAGTGATGAAGGGAACAAGGTGAGGAAAGAATGGGAATTTCTATGGGACTTATTTAAATCTAGGGACTCGATTTGGAGGAAACATTCTTATGGATACAAGTTTTCCTCAAGTCATCCTTAGTAATACTTTATTAAATACCACTCTTTTGGGCCAAGGGTGTATTTTAACCTCTTTGGGTCTCTTCTAATGGTTAATTTTTTATTCAATTACATAAATGGCATTTTGGGGACACTTGTTTATACATGTTTATCACATATTATAATTTTGTAAAACATCCATTCACCATTGGGTATTTGAATTAAGTTATACAAAGTGTATAGTGGATGCCCATATAGTATTGTTCTCATCTTATAATGATAATAGACATTTGGGGAAAAATACAAGCCAACATAATGGATAGGAAAATCTATTTAGTTCTTTTGTAAATTTCTTGTGTGACCATTTTCTCTCTAGCATTAGTAATCATATCTATCATTGTTTGTCTTCAACGAGTCTTAAAAATTAATGTGTTTTTGGTGATATCTTCTCATCTGTGTTAATGTATTTCATTTAAATAGACTTAACACTATTTTCTTTATATGTTCATTTACCATTTGATCTAAAATGCCTCTTATGTAGAGGCTAGCAGGTGAAGAACATTCATAGGAGCTATAACCCACAATCACTAGGGGGAATATAAGTTTGTATCAACACCCAAATATGCTTACCAAAGAGATAAATATTACTAGAATAATGTGTAATAATTTATATGAGAATACATTTTAATGATATGGTTGATTGATTTCATTATAATCTAATGTGTTTTTTAGATGTTGCATTTTAGTTAGGTTGCAGTGTGTACAAAATGTGAATTTTTTTTCTTTCGTTCAAAGCATAAAACATGTGTCTTCATGAATTTTTTCCCATTATATTGTTTACATATCATTTTTTTTATGTATATCAGTGGCATAAAATGGAATACATAGGTCAAACATGTTGAAGTTTAAGGAGTGCTTGTTTGTTCAACTCTAGAACAAGTTTTTAAACTAGAAGTTTCTCTTGGTTTATCTTAACCCAAACAACAAATATTTGATTTTATGTGAAAGGTTTTTTCACCATCATGGTTTCTTGACTTCCATTGCATTCAGAAATAAAATATAATGAAAATTACAATAGATGCAATAATATCCTTTTTTCTCATGATGTTGTAATGTTAAGGTATGCCACTTGTGGCAAATAAATGGGTAATTATAGCATTTGTTTTTGAGATTTTTGTACCTTCTCAATGAAATTTTATCCACTGAATTATAATATATGTTTATAATGAGTAATTTTCAAGTGGTTTAGCAAGATTCTTGAGAAATAAAATGGTTTGCAAGAGTTTATTATTTTTTAAACATTCAAGTTCTACAAACATTCAATACTTGTAGTCTTCAAAATCACTCTTCATTGTATCGATTCCTTTCCTATCAACAAGCCTACCATGAGGAATGTGGTTGAAATGTTACAAGACTAGGAGGGATTGGATGGTAATGCACTAATATCATTGATCTTACCAGTGAATCACTCCATTGAGAATACATGAACATCTATGAATCTTTGTACATCCATTTTGGTTAGAGTTGATCTATTTTGCTTCTACCTAGTTCAAATCATTACGAGATGCAAACATGCATTACATAAGGTTGTCAAGAGAATAATGGATATGTAAATTGATATGGTGGATTTTACACATCCTTTAAAGCTACATTCAGAGGTTATTTATCAAATAAACAAAAATTCCCAAAAACATCTATGGAGATATATGTATTTACTTGCAATGGAATGGACTATTGTGTTTATAATGGTCCCTTTCATTTTTATTAATGGTAATTTTATTTTGTGTTAATGATATGTTTTTTTATTAATGAGAGTTAATTTTGTGTTAATGAGACTTCATTTTTTATTAATACGATTTTATTATTTATTATGTCCTTTGTGTACATGTTTTGATAACTTATTTAAATGTTTCTATAACTTACGTAAAAAAAGAATGCCAAAAATTACAATAATGTGTCCCTTTGGTCCCAACCATTAGTTAATTTCAAACCAACTATTGGTCCCTTTGGTCCCAACCATTGATCACACTAAAAATATGAGGAAAAAATGACATGTTTATGAAAACATCATCGTATGACTTCTCAGAACATCAATTTTTTCTCCCATATGACCTTTTCAAACTTAAAAAATGTTAAACTATCTAAATCCAAAATTTCAAACCATGAAATGGTATAATATGGAACATGTGGGACCCAAAAGTAAGGGGTCCAAACTATTGGTCCCCTTCTCCTAAAACATCATTCAATAAATATTCAATATTTGGTTTATAGTTACTTCTAATATAAGCTTTTTGATTTTTGCTTGTGTAGTTCCCAATAAAATGCACATTCCATGTAGCATGATCAGTGATTATGTTACACATTGATTAATGTATGCTAAGACATGCCACAAGGTATTTGATAGTTGGAAAAAATATGAATAAGATCAAAGAATCTGATAACACATAGCACAAGTGTAACAATTGGGTAGCTAGTGATGATTGTAACATCTCTTTATGAACATGTGTTGTATATATCTTCTTTTTTGCCATCTTTATATGTGTGAAAAAAGGAAATTCCAATAAAGGACAATTATATTATCATTTTGTTATAGAAAACCATTTTATATCTCCTTGAATATTGAAGATCATTAGTTTGTAGTAGCTATGATTTATTCTGTGATATCCCCTCCAAATAGGGATATATGAAAGACACAAAACTATGATACCAAAGACCAAAGCTCTTATACCACTGTAATGTCCCTTACTTAGGGGCTTCTTTTTTCCTACAAATGCTCTGATACCACTGTAATATCCCCTTCTAATAGGGAATATAAAAACAAAAGCTCCAAATTGCTTATCTGAATTTCTGCAAAAATATCTTCAAATAGATGAATAAATCACAGTATCATTTCTTATTTATTTGCTCATAAGCTTACAATAGAGATCCTCTATCAAATATACAAAGAATATCAAAAGTTCAGCCTTTATTTCCTGTATATTCCACAAACTGGGCTGAATCTGGCACGTCTGGGCCTGCTGTGTAAAAACACAGTCGCCGACGTCGGTTATACTGCCGTCGTCGGTCGACCTGTAGTGGTCCCCTTGCCGACGTCGGTGATGAGTCGACCGATGTCGGTCTCTGTAAGTCTCTGTTCGCCGATGTCGATACCTGAACTTTCTGTAGATGCGTACGAACTTTCACAGATCTGTACGAAAGTCGTACGGCCGCTGATATTGCTCAGCCTATATGCTTGATCCTGATCTGTAGGATTATGGGCTAATACAAAAAATCTATATCTGTATAATTCTTGGAATCAAAACCCAAATAATGAAAATACCTGTAAACCCTTGTGATAGCTTTTGTGTGAAGTTATCTCTCAAACTTGTAAGTACATGTGATAGCTTCTGGATGAAGTTATCTCCCAATTCGGCAATAGATCGGTTGATCTTTCACAACCTCTGAATCGCTCACACTGAAGAGTTGACGTTCTTCAATGCAGTTTGGCAATAGATCAGCTGATCTTTCACAGCCTCTGAATCGTGCACAATGAAGAGTTGACGTTCTCCACTGCAGATGGAATATTGGAACCCTTGGCTTAGTCTTCACAAAAGAATTTCTTAACAAGAATCAATATCAATAATCATGAATACAAACTCTCTCCCATGAGAGATTCTTATACACCTCCAAAGGTGTGCTTGCTAAAATTAGACTCCCTTAAATTAGACTTCCTTAAATTAGAACTAGGGTCTTAAAATTAGACCAAGTCTTAATTTAGAATTTGCATCCTCAAATTAGACCAAATTTGAGGATGCAAATTCTAAATAAAGACTTGGTCTAATTTTAAGACCCTAGTTCTAATTTAAGGAAGTCTAATTTAAGGGAGTCTAATTTTAGCAAGCACACCTTTGGAGGTGTATAAGAATCTCTCATGGGAGAGAGTTTGTATTCATGATTATTGATATTGATTCTTGTTAAGAAATTCTTTTGTGAAGACTGAGCCAAGGTTTCTAGTATTCCATCTGCAGTGGAGAACGTCAACTCTTCATTGTGCGCGATTCAGAGGCTGTGAAAGATCAGCTGATCTATTGCCAAACTGCATTGAAGAACGTCAACTCTTCAGTGTGAGCGATTCAGAGGTTGTGAAAGATCAACCGATCTATTGCCGAATTGGGAGATAACTTCATCCAGAAGCTATCACATGTACTTACAAGTTTGAGAGATAACTTCACACAAAAGCTATCACAAGGGTTTACAGGTATTTTCATTATTTGGGTTTTGATTCCAAGAATTATACAGATATAGATTTTTTGTATTAGCAAAAGAATTTCTTAACAAGAATCAATATCAATAATCATGAATACAAACTCTCTCCCAT
Organism: Torreya grandis; assembly: GCA_037957365.1. Taxonomy (NCBI): domain Eukaryota; kingdom Viridiplantae; phylum Streptophyta; class Pinopsida; order Cupressales; family Taxaceae; genus Torreya; species Torreya grandis. The sequence continues at coordinate 1,428,747 of JARHVA010004291.1, read as the reverse complement.
GAGAGATTCTTATACACCTCCAAAGGTGTGCTTGCTAAAATTAGACTCCCTTAAATTAGACTTCCTTAAATTAGAACTAGGGTCTTAAAATTAGACCAAGTCTTAATTTAGAATTTGCATCCTCAAATTAGACCAAATCATTAATAATTAATAATTAACTAATAATTATTAATTAATTAATAATTAATTAAAATGAGATCAAATAATTAATATTTGATTAAATGAATCAAATATTAATATCTCCCTTAATTCATGTCCGAAAGAGCCCGAACGAATTCCAACCCATCTCTATCAAGACCCTCTATCCAACCCATCAGCCTACGAGGGTCGCATAATAGGCTAATCTTCAACTCTGGACATGTCAACTAAAAAGGGGACATGACAATCTGCCCCTCCTAAAATTGCTTGCCCTCAAGCAATTGCTGAATGATAAACCAATCAATTTTCCCCCTGGATCCCAAATGTAGTCCTGATCTCCGCCGCTGTCAATCAACATGAACTCCAGGCCCTGAATAATATCTGTATCTAGAATGTGAATGCTAGACATACTCGTATCATCATCATGTGACCCGCCTGTAACAGAAAGCTGAGTCCCTACCACACGTGCTAACTCTTGAACTGAACTCACCTCAAGACACATCTCGTCCCCATATATCTCCTGTGTTGGTGCCAATGGGCACTCGTCATCGCACTCTATCACGTCATGCAGTGTAGGCATCTCTATCTGATGAAAAAACATATGTTTGAAGCTGCTGCCCCATATTGCCTTAAGAATATGTGTTTTCCCATCAACTTCAAAATGACCCTCCATGTCTTTGAGTCGAAGAGTAACTTCCTCAAATGAATGAAGCCACTTCATACCCAAAACTAATTCTATGTCCCCCATGTTCACTACATAATAATTAGCCTTGAACTCATAGTTGTTCAAGCACAATGGAAGGTCTCTAATCATGCGCTCACACCTCAGAGTGTGACCATCGGCTACCTTAACTCTAATTCCCTCAAAATCTTCGGTAGTGAGTCCACGCTTCTCCACAAATCTAGCATCTATGAAATTATGTGTGTCTCCTGTATCAAGAAGGGTGGTAACCTTTTGCCCTGCCAAAACTCCACGGAGTCTAAATGACTCATCCGACTGAATGCTGGATAGGCGTGCCTCCTGTATATGAAGCTCTAAACCTGCCTCTGCCATAGGCTCTGAAGCCTCTGCCTCCTCAAAACTATCATGCTGTTCGAAATCTTCCGATTCCGACTCCTCATAATATACCCACATCATACGATTCGTCTTGCCCTTAGGCCTCAAAGGACAATCGTGATGGATATCATATGGACCTTTGCAGTAGAAGCAAAGCTTCTTCCTGCGTAAATCATTAAGCGCCTCACGATCCAAAGGTGGTGTTGCTGGATTAGCCTTTGAATCATTTTTAACCCCGGATTTATCTATGTTAAAATCTGATCTCTCTGTATCCCCGTTGGAGTGCTTATGGTCTCTAGATGAAGAAGTACCTCTGGAGTTAGATCTACTTGATGGGGCTGCCATCTTCATATTGTGCGCCTTCTTCATAGCTTCCTGTAATGAAGGAGGATCAAAGCCTTTAATCCAACCTCTCAATGGTTCTGTCAAGCCCTCCATGAAGAGTACTACTAGTCACCTCTCTGAAATGTCAGGGACCATGACTGATAACTTCTGGAAGTCACCAATGTATGCCTCTAGGCTCCCACTTTGACGTAACTGTGCCAACTCTCAGAAATAGGACTCTGGATCCCTCCTGTCAAAACGCTCCACCAGCCTGTCCACAAACTCCTGATAAGAAGTGATCCGATCATGATGGAGTGTCACCATCCCGTGGTGCCACCAATCGTGAGCTACTCCCTCGAGATGTAGTGTCACATATCTGATAGCATCTTCCTCACCCATTGGTCGCAATGTGAGAAATGTATCCAGCTTACTAACCCAGGCCTGTGCTGTCACCTTACCACTACCGTCAAATGTTGCTAGTGTGAGCCTACTTGTAGCATGCTTCAGATCATTGTTCTGGGGTCTTGGTCTCCCATTCTGTCGACCTCGGTAATGTTCTTTCCTTTGTGTGAGGAATCGGTCAAAAGTAATCATCTCCCTGACCATAGGTGGTAATGACTCCCACTCTTCAGTCGCTGCCCTAAGTGTGTCCATAAATGCCTCCTCATGCTCCTCACCTGCTATCACCTCCTCTGTTTCCTGTCTCACAAAGATAGGCCTAGTAGGCCTATTCGCTGTACGAGAAACAGTCCCATGGCCTCTCTGTGATCCTGCAACACTCCTGACATCTTCACGGTGTGGGGAATGTCTCCTCGGAGAACCCAATCTTGGCAGTGCTGCTGCCAACTACTGTAATACCTGGTTATTCTGCCTTTGCCCTTCTCGTAGTTCTCTAAGAGTAAGTAAAACCTCTGGATCATCTTGATCTCTCAGATGGTGAGGAATACAGGCCCTGCCAATATCATCACCCATGTCTTCCGGCGGTTGTTCTAGAACTTGAGTACCTTCAAGCAAAGCTCTACTGCGCGTGAAATACCCGTGTGGTCCCAACCCTTGTGGCTGCATAAGATCTGTCAAACCCTCAGGATGGCAGGATTTAGCTCTGATACCACTGTGATATCCCCTCCAAATAGGGATATATGAAAGACACAAAACTATGATACCAAAGACCAAAGCTCTGATACCACTCTAATGTCCCTTACTTAGGGGCTTCTTTTTTCCTACAAATGCTCTGATACCATTGTAATATCCCCTTCTAATAGGGAATATAAAAACAAAAGCTCCAAATTGCTTATCTGAATTTCTGCAAAAATATCATCAAATAGATGAATAAATCACAGTATCATTTCTTATTTATTTGCTCATAAGCTTACAATAGAGATCCTCTGTCAAATATACAAAGAATATCGAAAGTTTGGCCTTTATTTCCTGTATATTCTGCAAATTGGGCTGAATCTGGCACGTCTGGGCCTGCTGTGTAAAAACACAGTCGCCGACATCGGTTATACTACCGTCATCGATCGACTTGTAGTGGTCCCCTTGCCGACGTCGGTGATGAGTCGACCGATGTCGGTATCTGTAAGTCTCTATTTGCCGATGTCGGTACCTGAACTTTCTGTAGATGCGTACAGACTTTCACAGATCTGTACGGAAGTCGTACGGCCGCTGATATTGCTCAACCTATATGCTTGATCCTGATCTGTAGGATTATGGGCTAATACAAAAGATCTATATCTGTATAATTCTTGGAATCAAAACCCAAATAATGAAAATACCTGAAACCCTCGTGATAGCTTCTGTGTGAAGTTATCTCTCAAACTTGTAAGTACATGTGATAGCTTCTGGATGAAGTTATCTCCCAATTCGGCAATAGATCGGTTGATCTTTCACAACCTCTGAATCATTCACACTGAAGAGTTGACGTTCTTCAATGCAGTTTGGCAATAGATCAGCTGATCTTTCACAGCCTCTGAATCGCGCACAATGAAGAGTTGACGTTCTCCACTGCAGATGGAATATTGGAACCCTTGGCTCAGTCTTCACAGAAGAATTTCTTAACAAGAATCAATATCAATAATCATGAATACAAACTCTCTCCCATGAGAGATTCTTATACACCTCCAAAGGTGTGCTTGCTAAAATTAGACTCCCTTAAATTAGACTTCCTTAAATTAGAACTAGGGTCTTAAAATTAGACCAAGTCTTAATTTAGAATTTGCATCCTCAAATTAGACCAAATCATTAATAATTAATTAATAATTAACTAATAATTATTAATTAATTAATAATTAATTAAAATGAGATCACATAATTAATATTTGATTAAATCAATCAAATATTAATATCTCCCTTAATTCATGTCCGAAAGAGCCCGAACGAATTCCAACCCATCTCTATCAAGACCCTCTATCCAACCCATCAGCCTACGAGGGTCGCATAATAGGCTAATCTTCAACTCTGGACATGTCAACTAAAAAGGGGACATGACATATTCTATGGTTAGGCTTCAAGGTCAGTTAATTTTGTACTATGAAAATTGACAACTTTGTAATGACAATGTTTTTTATATTTATCATTCATAAATGCATTATGATTGGTTTAGAGGCATTAATTTAGTAGATTACAACTAGTGTAGTTATTGGTTTACAAGATTGGAATTCATTATAAGTCCTCAATCATTAAGGTACTATGAATGTACACATAATATCAATAAAAGATCAATGGATTCTTATTCAAATGCATGCTTGCATAGAACTATCATATGACCATTTGTGCAAGGAATATGTAAGTTATAATAATTTTAGTAATTTTAGAGAGAAGAAGAGAATATTGATAATCCATAAAATGAGGACATTGGATAAAAGTTTCAAATTTGATAATAAACTAGACAAAGAGAAAATGCAACGAGTGAGGGTGTTAAGATTGGAGATCAACTATATTATTGTGTGGTTTCAAATTAGGCATTCTAGGTGGAAGATGAATATGCCACTATGATTGGGATATGTATGTATAAAACAAACCTCCTAATTATCTAGTTTGATTGTCTTTGTCCTCCCACGGATCCCTTATTATGGCAGTTCTCAAAATTGGTGATGTTGTGATTAAAAATAAAATCTTTTGGATCATCAATAATGGTAACAAATATCAATTATGGGTGGATTTTTGGGATGGCCATCCCCTTCTTATCAAGAAATGTCTGCATTGTTATGGGATCACACAACAACTTCACCAGTATAATTATATTTTTGTTTCCAATTACTTCAGATGTCCCAACACATGTTGGAAATTTGGAAGGGAATGGATTCCCACTAAAGAATGGTTGATCCACATTCCATAATAACACATGACCATATTATTTCTAGTCTCAATGAAGATGACCTATCTTGCATTAATGAGGAAGATGAGTTAGCTTGGTGAAATCATAGATCAAGAGAGTACACTATTATGGAAGGTTGTTGCTCACTTTCTCAATCTTCAGACCAACCTCTTAATTAAATCATCAAATAACTCTAGTTTCACCATTTGTGCCCCAAATTCTAGCTCTTATTATGGTTATTTGTCCATGATAGAGACCTTATTGGTGATCAAATAATTAAATTGGGTTCAACAGTCCCTTCAAATGTGTTTTATTGCAATGATGAGAAAAACATGGCTCATTTATTTTTCTCTTTCCCCTTTATCACTAAGTTGTGGAATATTCTTCCAGATCTCTTGAACATACATGGGATTGGTTATCTTCCATTATTCAACCTCTATAGGAATGGAAAAGAATCTTTTGCCTTGATGACTTTTCTAATCAAGTCCTTTAGATAGTGGTGTTTGTCCTTTTATACAACACATATAAGTAACATAATGTAAGAATTTTCAATCAAAGGGCCACTGATAATTCATCGATTTGGATCTGTATGATTAATAGTATTATAGAATCTATTCTTCACTTACTAAAACACCCTTGTGATCATCATTAAAAAGGATCTATGATTTCGTAAAGACTTCTTATTACTTATTTTTCAGTCTATCCCTCATCCTACCTCCAATGCTAAAGTTTATGTTGTTCTTCCCATCTATGTTTTCGATAAAAATTATACTTATGGAGCCTCCATGGAAAATCTGAGCAATGCGAGTATATGAGGCTATGGTTAGGACTTTGAAAAATTCATCACCTTATTTATTTATACTAGAATTTCTACTAGTACTGATAATAACACTAAAGAAAATGCCATCATTAAAGGCCTCATTGAAGCATGGAAATTGGGTTGGAAATAAATCAAGCTGATTGCTAAATCAAAAAATTGCATTCAAATGTTATCTCAACTAAGTATTTGCAGTCCTAGAGGTTGGAAAATGAGCTATATTTTTCATAATATGCTTTATCTTCAAAGAAATTTTGATAGAGTTTTATTCATGCATACTTCCAAGTAGTTCAATAAGGTGGCTAATGCTCTCTTTAATTCAGATCTTGAACATTACAACATGAATGGATATGGTCTTCCTCCCTTATGGTGGCCATCTCATCTTAGAGAAGTGGTTTTGATAATGCCTACCTCAGATGAAAATCAATAAACTAATCAAGGTTAAAAATAAGTGGATCAATTTTGTATTTTCTCTTCTTTTTATTGGTAGTTGTTTCTCTGTGTTTTTGGAGGGATGGTAGCTTCCACTCTTTTTTATGATGTTGGATAATTAGCTTCCAAATTTGATGAAGTTGGTCATCTATTGCCTATTCTTTTGACCTTGGTTGTTTACATGAGCCTTAAGATATCAATTTTGTTAGTTTATGTTTGATACATGCACGGCTTAGTAATTGACATTATCAAGGTTAGGTAGATTTTTTAGCATTCTGAAGGGGGAAATCCAGGTGCAATCCATGGTCAATTTTGGTAGAAAAGCTACCCCTTTCTCCTTGGGACTCACCTAAATGTGGCATCTCTTTGAGATGTTTTCCATAAAAAAAAATTATGGCCCAAACATATTTCTATGTGGTTTTAGATTAGGCATGTCAGGTGGAAGACAAAAATGAAACTAAAATCAAGATATTCAATAATTATATAATTTTTTACATTTATTTTTAATTTTGATTTGATATCGAAAATAAGGACATATGAGAGGCAAATGACATTGCATTTACTTTTGGGCATATTATTCTATATTATATTTTCATGACATTGAAGATTGAGTTTGAAATCAATTACCAAAGGTATGCCACTCTATCTATTAGAGCATGTTACATTGTTTACAACTTTGAGATTATTAAGTAATCATGTACCATATCAAACTTCTTATTTCCAAATTTAACTCTAGTCTAGTGGCAAACCATAGATTAATCATCTAAGTAAATTATTTTATTATAAACTTTAAACAATTTATAATATAGGTACGACCATTAGGGAAATATATAAGCTAATTCATAGTGGATGTAGGACTGCATGAGGGATGACATCAACTGGTATTATATCAGGTTGTGTGTTAGAGATGCGGTGTATGTAAGAGGTTAAGGGCAAATATGATTTTGTCAAAAATGCCACTCAATAGGGAGTAGTTGTGGATTTTGAGTCTCTAACTTTATATAAAATGATTTGATGGACCTCTATACCATGTTCCAAAGCTCTTATTTTGTGACAAAGTCAAAATTAAAACAATTTTCCTTTGATTTTTTTTTACCTTTGGTCAAAATTTTAATTGTGAGATGATTTTGAGGTTTTAATTATCTATTTGTTAAATGTTTTGATGGACCTCTATATTCTGTTCCAAAACTCTTATTTTATGAGAAGGTCAGAGTTAGAACAATTATCTTTTAATTTATTTTCCATTGGTCAAAATTTTAATTATGAGATGATTTGAATGTTTTAATTCTCTTTCCATTAAATGTTTTGGTTGACCTCTATATCCTGTTCCAAAGCTCTGGTTTTATGATAGGGTCGATGTTAACATTTTTCCATGCACAAAAATAAAATAAATACTATTAATGATGATTATAATGTAGGCGAGAGCAGTAATAGTGGTGTAGGAAATTCAAAATTATAGATTGTTTAAGAAGAAAATAAATTATATGAATATCTAAATTTGCATCTTATGTTGGTTATTGGATAAGTGTATCCATTGGTATTGATAATATCAAATAATTATCAGTAGTTTTCTTTTCGCTGATTCCCATGATTGTCTATTTATACATACTAAAAATTTGTTAAAATAACATATTTCAAAATTTATGTTAAAAATTATATAACTTAAAATTTAAAAATTAATTAGTTAATTTTTAAATTCTATATTTTTATTGAAAATAGCCACATCAACTATAACTATAATCACATCAAGTTTCAATGAATGATACAACTTTAAATATTATATTTTTTATTTTAAAATATTATTCATTTATAATTTTTTTTTAAACATTTAAAGGGCATGAAGTTCAATACAAATTATTTGCTTTCAACAAAAAAAAATAGTATTACTACCTATTTAGAGGCACTAAAAACTTGTGTCCAAGCTAATACTTTTTAACAAAAATATAACCAATTCAAAGTCGACTTCATAAATGATGAAAAGCTAAAGTTCATTTACCCTGATTTCTGACACGTAGGAGTTCATGATTTATTAACCTATCATAGGATTTGGTTCAAATCACATCATGGATGGGAAAATCGCCCTTCTCAAACACACCTAGTCAATCTTGAAGGCAATGCCACGAATTATATTGGAGACAATATACATAATGCTAAGTCGTTAGGGGGCTAAATTTCCATTGATTTTCTAAAAAATATGGTCTCGAAGTTACACTATCACTTAACTTTATTATAAGATAAAGTCTATACATATGTGTATATATTTATAATTAAAATTTTAAATAAGTTATTTTTTTAATTGTATACATTATTTGAAATTAAATATTTAATATCATTTAATAAATATTTTTAATGTTTTTATATAACAATATTTTTGACAAAATAAAAATTTAAATATATATAAAAATTGTTTAAAATTTACAATTTTATATCAAATTTTTAATTTAAGATTTTAATATCTTTCAAAATTGTAAATTTTATTTAATGTATAATTATGAATATTCAATTTTTTTTTTAAACTAAAGATAATTTTAGAAGAGGGTTCTATCTTAAAAAATAGTGTTAAAATTGTAGGGTTTTCTACTCAAAGCTCCCTAATATAAAATGAGGGGCATCTTATCATACCAAAAAAATCACACCAAAAATTTGTTAAAAAAATCTTTATTCAAAAAAATCAGACTTTTGTCTTCAAGGTTCTAACAAATCATCAATAGAGAAAATATTCAATAACATAAATAAATTTCAAATGAGAGATTATCAAAGATTTTAACATACACAACTTGAGGCCAAAGACTAACTCTCATTTTTATCAATATAGGCTTTTCACATTTTGTAGCATTGTATGTGATTGCAATATTTCATTCCAACTAATGACAAACCATATTCAACTAAAAAGTCTTCATTTAAGAACTCAAACATCTAGTTAAGAGTATTTAATATTGATACTAAATATTTTATTAGGGCAAGAAAAATTACATAGGTGCATGATACCTCTTAAAATTATACAAAATTTCATCAAAAAGTAGATAATGTATTGAATTAATTATTCAACCACAATGGGTTTGATAGTTATGTTTCCTCTTTTTATGAGTCAAAGTTATCCATGTGATGAGGAGGAGGAAGAGTAACTGAGATTGAAGTGGCAATGATGTTCACAAATAACTTCAAATGTTAAACCCACTTGTTTAATTCCCTCATTATATACCTTGTCCTATTTTTCTTGATTTGGTGGTTAGCATCAAAATCCACCACGTTTGTATTCAACTAGAATGAGGTATCAATGATCCCACCCATGGTGGTGGATGCCGTATCATGATTTTTTTCAAAGAAATTCTTCTGATCATAAGTAGAGCCAATATATTTCATCATCTTTTTTATGAGTTTTTGGGCAATTTGACATTATTTTTATCCAATTTAATAAAATTCATTTTCCAGGTTTTGGCAACATTTTATTAGATTAACCTATACCACATATTAAAAAATTCATCCAATAAAATTTTCGCATTAGGGTGAAAAAGAAACATTCCATCACCAAAAAATATTGTAGAAGTTGTGTAATTTTCAATAAGGGTTTTATGACAAATTATAGATTCACAAAGTTGCATAGCATTTTATGTCACAATTCATCTCATAACTCCAAGTTTCATTTTAATGGTGGTTAGAAATATTTATTCTCACAACCTTAAGTTTTAATATTTTAGAATCCTCTTTTATATTTATATATGAGTTGTGGTAGCCTCAAAATTGATATAAGTACCAATTTATTATGACCAAGTCTTATATCAACAAACTCAAATGCAAACCCAACAAATTTTCAAAGTGGTTTGTGTAATGTAGGGATTTGTAGCCATAAACTCAAGAACTAAATAAATTATCATGTAGTCCATAAAGGGTTTATAGAGTCCTTGAGGCTGTGGAAGAGACAATTGTCATCATCATGGCTTATTACACATGGAAATAAATCAAAGTTAACATAAAGTATCAACCTCAGTAACACCCCACAAGGGAAGCAATGATCAAAAGGAGTTTATGGAGTTCATGAGTTCATGGAGAAGGATATGTGTCACAAATAAGACTTATATTATTCATGGAGGCCATAGTCCTCTAGTAAATGTGTGATAATCCTTAAAGGGGATTTCAAAACTCCATGGGTTTTTGAAATAGATAGAGGCCATAATTTTCATAAAATTAGATGCATGGCCACATTTTAAATGGGTTTTATATTTCCATAGCTCCATGGAGGATAAAGGGATCATGAGAATAAGTTTGGGCTTATTATACGAAAACCCTAGGATCATGACACATTGCATAATATCGTTGAAGCTTACATCCACTATTATCAAACTTGAACATTGTAATGAGAAACAACATAACAAGGTATCTATTGAAAATGTAGAAGACAAAACATAGTAGTTAAAGACATAGCAGACAAAATACCAAGAGGACAAAACATTATAGTATAAAAACATTATGAGTAAAAAAAATTGCATCATAAAATGTCATAAGGGATACACTCACATAGAAGATGATACAACTTTCAACTACATTTTTGTGACATTTTCTAAATATTTCCAATACCACAATGTTTTGTATTAATGACATTTTATCCTATGATGTTATGTCCTACACAATGTTTTGTCATACTAAATTTTATCCATTGTATTTTTAAATGCTACATTCTTTATAACTAGATTATCACATAAAACCACATAATTTTTTTTGAAGAAGCCATAGTTTTTGTAAGAAAACACAAAATGGGGAACTATGGGTATGTATGGAAAGTTATTGATGAGAGATTTTGAATGGTTGTATCCACAATGCAATTAAATGACATATGAAGTAACTATTGTAACAAACATCCATGGAATTATGGATAGTTTGGAAAGAAAGGTCAATAAGAAGGAAAAAAGGAAACTGGTTAAGGGTAAAAGTGGATTATTCTCATGAAGTAACAATTCAAAAATCAACGTAATAAAATAATTAAAAATGAAGAACATAGGGTAGAACACATAGTAGAATGCAGACCTAGATACCTATAGTTGTATGTGGAACAATGTGATGTTGAATTTGAACTATGATTATAATTGATTAGCATGTCATATATTTCATCATATCTAATACAAACTATCCATAACTATTGCCTTTGGTTATATATTTCATTGCATTTAATAGTTAAGGTCTTATCTAAGTAGGAAATGAATGTAATTTGTCCTTTGTTTATATGTAATACATTGTTGATTCTTTATCTTTTTATTGTGTCTAAATTAGATGAAACAACATAGTTTTGTGTATAAAAACACATCCTAATGGTGGGATAATTTTGAGAAGGCATCAAACAATTTTGGAAACACTTTTAGGCTACAATTTTGAGGATTCAATGAATGATCTCCAAAGATCTGCCACTCTGAAGATGATCTGAAGATGCTATAAGGGTGCCTAAGACATATATAGGATTCTTTTAAGATGTCTAGGTGTGCTTCAAAGACCTATATGGAATGCTCTAAAGAACTATACAGAATGCTCTAAAGTCTCCTAGGCATGCTTCAAGGACATTCAATTAGATCCTACTGACCGAGATAGCGATTATAAAAATATATATTGTATATAATTAACTTTCTATATTTATATATCTTATTTTAGACATTACCATTCATGGTAATGGCCTAAAATAATCTAGACATATTTGTAATTCTATTTTGTAAAAATAGATAAATATCTTAGGATCTATGTTAGTTATTTTTTGTCTATAGTTAGTTGAGTCAGTTTTAATGCCTTCCTAAAAGCACGGGATCTGATTTCTAGATTGTCTATATTTTGAATAAACATATTTGGGAATTTAGATCACCAAGATTTTGTAATCTGTGAATAGATGTTGAGATGTGCTTAAATACATATTTCCTCCTCATTCTAGATAGTTGGAAAAAGTCATTAGTTGATGAATTAATTTTTTTTCAAGGTACAAATTAAAAAAGTGTTTCATATCTGTATATGTTCCTTTGGATGAAATAAAGTTCAAAATTTCTTTTTATTACTGAGTAAAATAGTTCATGTTGTGAGGAAGGAGCAAGGGCCCACTTCTTTCAAAATATCAAGACAAATTAGTACTTTTGAGTTTATATCTTATAAGTATTTATTTAATTCAGGTATATTTCATTTACTATGAAGTGTAATATAATTTTAAATGTAAGAGTGATTCCTTTTTCAAAAGAAAGTGTGATTTATTTTTCAAAAGCAATTGTGAATTTCTTTTTCAAAAGCAAGTGTGAATTTATTTTTCAAAATCAAGTGTGAATTTCATTTAATGAAAGTGTGTTTCATTTACATGCAAGAGTTATTTCAATTCAATACAAGCAGGTTTCCTTTATGTAAGAGTTTGTGTCTTTCAACTTCATAGAAAGTGAGTTTGTTAATTCATCTCATATTCAAAATTTGTTAGAAGTCATTTAAGTGATAACAAATAACATTCTCAAATTATAAATATCACACTAGCCTACCCAACCAATAAAGTTGAGTGAGGACATCATAATGTCTTATGCCAAATATTTATGTTCTAGATGTTGATGGTGTGGATACAATAGGAGATATTCAATTAACAAATAATTTAGATTTACTTTTCTGCAAACTAGATTTATAGTCCTATTTACTATTTCTAGGATTTAGAAAGCACAATAAAATTAAAACACCCAAACATCAAACTCTAAAACTCTAATATCAAATGTTCTCATTGCATACAGTCATTGAATACTAGCCCTGGTAGAAAATGACACCAATCCATTGATTGGTTAAATGAGATATATAATGATAGCCTATCATTTTTAGTGTCATTTCCATGGAATTTCATTAATAAGTGTTAGTGAGATATTATATCAGATTTATATAGGGATATTCAAAACATTCATAAAACCCAAAAAAGTAAAAATAATCTAGGAATCTTTAGATTCATGAACCACCCAAGAGATTCTCAAGGATAGTTTATCTCTAAGGGATCCCAAATAAATTAAGAAGAAAGGATCCAATCCTTGTTAGATAAATTAGGAAGTGAAAGAAAGAAACTTGAAAACCACACATATGCTTTTTCTAATTCCTCTCTTAAACAAGGTTCATCCTCACAAACAGATCCTACAAGAAGAGTCCTATTCTGACCATTTTATCATATAGGGATAATTAATCCTAAAAATCCTCTTTCTAGAATAGACATATTTGATCCATAAGCTCTACAAAAAGAAGATTTGATCACATATGAATATTATCCTCCTAAGATAGATCATAAGTTGAGCACTCAAGAATATAATTAGATTGGATTGATAACCAAAGTTGGGAAGAAAAGATAGGAAATAAACATGCATATGTATAAAACACTAATCGGCAACCCCAATAGGACAAAACATTTTCCTATCTAATAAACCTAGATCCTGATGATAAAACTTCCATGAAAAATATTTCACCATCCATTTTACTCACTATTAGAGGAAAATCCTTAGAGGATCTAGGTTAGTTCCTCTTTGAATTTTAGATTCTCTGCCAAAAATATGATTATGTCACAGACAATCAAAAGTTGAAATTATTCTCATCTACACTCAAGGATGCAACCATGAGATGGTTCATGGGCCTTGAGGGTAATTCCATAACCTCTTGGGATGAAATAGAAACTACATTTTTGGACAAATATCAAGATTATTTTAGAGTTACAAAATAGAAGGAAGCCTTTTTTAAGTTAAAAGAATGGAGATGCTACCTTAGAAGATTTCCTTGATAGGTTTATATTTACCCATACAAGGAGTGGTTACCAACTTAGTGAGGAGGTTGTCAAAATAGTTTTTCTTAAAGGGTTATATGATGATGCACATGATGCTTTGAACCTAATGGGAAAGGGTGACATTGACAAGTTAAACTTTCATCAAATTTCAACATTGTGTACTAATTATTCTTGAACAAGACCTAGCATAAGGAAATCAAGGTTAGGAAAATCACCTAAAATTGGCCAATTAATGGAATAATTTGATAATTTCAAGGTAGACATTCTAGTAAAATTAACATATACCTTAGATGGCCTCAAATAAAAAGACAATACTACCAACACTAAACAATTATCAATAGATTGTCCTAGATGCAGACTCAAACATGTGGTAAAAGATTATCCCTTGGAAAAAATAGAGGTATGTGGTATTTGTGATATAGGGCATGATACCAAGAATTAAAAACACCTTCCTACCTTGATAAACCAAGTGAAACAAGCAACACATATAATTGAGGAAATAAACTTTAGCCAAAAATAAGGGAACCAGTACTCCCAGCCTCAAAATTAGTTTGGTCCAAGATTTCCTCCCAATCCATGGATGGAAGCATGGGTTGGACAAGTTACACTACCAATATGGGGACTACCACAACCAAAAACACAACCACAACCATGGGGTACTCAAGAATGGATTCCAAATATGTGGATAATGCCTCAAAATTAACCTTGGACACAACAACAAAACCAAAAACTACATTGGCTACAACAACCACCACTTCAATGGTCAAATCAACAATATCAACCAAAAAGAAGATTTACTTCACACCAGACCTTAATGCCTTCAAAAACTTATCCTCACTAATTGATTAACATATAACCAACTATAGTTACCTACCCAACTAGTGGCAAAATCAAAGAATAGGAAAAATGCACATGTCTATGGAGATGATCAAGAAAGTAATGTTTAAGTGGTTCAATTGAATGTAATAATATTCACCTCAGATCATGGAAGGTATTAGAAGATTCAATAATTACCATAATTAAAATTACCAATAATGATAACACTCCTAAGCCACCTATAATCTAAGATCCAACTAAAGAAAAGGTAGAAGCCACAACCACACCAAACACAATTCAAGATCCTGCTACTGCTCCATTTCTTGAGAGACTTAAAGAAGAGAAACCTAGGGAATATTATAAATTAATGAACAAATTAAATGAAATGAAGATATAAATTCCACTATTAATAAATATTAAATATATTCTTGAGATGAATCAAATCATTAAGGGATTATGCATCAAATCACCAAGAAGAAATAAGCAGTATCCTAAATTAATCTAGGTAACTAGAAAAATTGTTGATTTAGTACTATGAAACATACTTGTTCCCAAATATGGAGATACTAATTGTCCTATGATGACTATGAAATTTGGGAATAAGTCCATTCCAAATGTACATGTAGATCTAGGTGCTGCCATAAACATAATGATTGACAACATACTAGACTCTTTATCTCTCACATGGTTTCAATCTACTACAATAATCTTATAAATGGTAGATCAATCCACTGTTTCCCTTGAAGAAACCATAGAGAGTGTACTAGTTACCATATAATCGTCAAAAAAACTTTTTGATTTTATGATCCTTCAACATAAACCAAAGAGGGTAGGGTATCCAATCATTCTTAGTAGACCTTGGTTAGCTACAGTTACAGCATGAATTGATTGTAGATCTAGAAACATGACCATTTCTAATGGAATTCACTCTAAATATATATATATGTATCTACCTATTAGACCTTCAATGGGTCTTTATAAATAAATATCAGTGGATCAACTTGAACAAAACTAGACTAGTGTGTCTTCCTTAGCCATGGTTACCATTAAAGAACATGCCCAAGAATTTGAATAACAAATATAAGAATATTTAGACTAAGAGAGACTAACTTTGAAGTTTGATAGTTTTACTTTGAAGTTCAATAGTTTTGATCTGAAGTTTGATAGTTTTGATCTGAAGTATGATAGTTTTGATTTTAATATTTATAGCTTTGATTTGAAGTCTAAAAACTTATCTCTGAATACTTGTAGCTTAGCTTTGAAGACTAGTAACTCAACTCTAAAGATTGATAGCTATGCTCCAAAGATGAAAAATCATGAATGGGAAGAATTCCCTCCATTATTGAAAATTAACACAATGCCATAAGACCAACAAACATTTTATATATATAAGTTCAACAATCTATTTAAAAACTCATATGATAATATAAAGGTAATAATTTAGAGTTCAATTTATTCACCATTTTATCCCATGACTTATTTTATCCTTAACTTATATATATATATATATATATATATATATATATATATATATATGTATATATATCTATATATATATATGTATATATGTATATATATATATGTATATATGTATATATATATGTATGTATACATATATATATGTATATATACATATATATATGTATATATACATATATATATATGTATATATACATATATATATGTATATATACATATATATATGTATATATACATATATATATGTATATATATATAAGTTAAGGATAAAATAAGTCATGGGATAAAATGGTGAATAAATTGAACTCTAAATTATTACCTTTATATTATCATATGAGTTTTTAAATAGATTGTTGAACTTGAGACAAACAGAGTTGAGTATTAAAGAATATACTTAGGAGTTTTATAGGCTTCCTATAAGAGTTGGACATATAAAATATGGCCCAAAGAAGGTGGGTAAATACATAAATGGTTTTTGTAATATGTTTTAAAATTAGATCGATTTACTTAACATGAGAAATATGGGAGAATCATATCAATGTTTATTGAAGGTTGAATAAAATTTATCTAGTAGGAAAAAAATGAACTCTAAAGGTTGAGGTAAATCCTTAAGAGGAAGATACAAATTTAATGGTGGTAAAGGAAAACAAAATCATGATGTCTAATAATGAAACTCCTATAGTCACAATCAAAATACTAGAGGAATATGCCCCTCTTGTAGTGGAATAACATCCTTAGGAAGAGGAAGAGGTAGAGGATTTAAGGGTAAGTATTTTAGATGCAATAAATATGTTGGAAACAAAGATTATGAGTGTGTAGAAGTAACAACAGCAAAACTATAATTAAAGGGACAATGAATATTTCCCATGGTGATGAAGATATAATTGCATCTCCATCACACATAGAGGAGTTAGAACAAGGAGAGGATCTTATGATGAAAAGGGTGTTGTTGAAACAAGCCAAGGAAGTGAATGGTCGTGTGTAAAGAAAGATTTAATTGCCAAACATTTTTAAAGCACAAGATAAGTGTTTTAAAGTATTTTTTTATATTATAACTTCATATAATTTAGTGTCTCAATAAATGGTGTAGAAAATGGGAATAATAATGTTACTACACCCTACCCTATATAGAGTTTCATGGTTTCTTAAAGGCCATCAAGTGTGAATTTTAAAATTGGTTCATATAAGGATGATGTTATGTGTAAAATCATACCCATGTATGTGTTTCATGTACTATGGGGAAGGCCATGAAATCATGATAAAATTATCATGCATGATGGAAGAACAACTTATACTCTTTTGAAGGAAGGAAATGAATTCACATTGAGTCCATTAAAAGAAATAGGAAAATAAGTGGAAAATAGTTCAAAGGTAATAATGGTTTTAAGAAATGTAATTTTTCAAAGTGATAAAGTAAGAGGAGGCATGCTTCAATTTCATTACAAATCCTATATAAGTTATGACAAACAGTCAGGTTAGTGATCTTCCCATTGAATTTTAGAATTTATTAGAAGAGTATGTTTATATTGTGAAAAATGATTTTCCTAATGGATTCTCACCCATGATAATAATTAGCCATCATATAGATATAGTTTTAGAAGAAATATTTATAAATAATACAACTTATAGATTGATCCAAATGAAGAATGCATACAAAACTATAGGTGAAAAAATTGTTGAATAAAGGCTTGATCGAACAGATTTTGAGCCCATGTGTAGTTCCAATAGTTTTAACACCTAAGAAATGTGGATAGTGGATACAATATACAAATTAAATGGTAATAAATATGATCACCATAAAGTATAAGTTTACATCACCAAGGATAGATGATTTAATGGATTATTTATGTGCAGCCAAATACTTCAACAAGATATATTTGAAGAATAGGTATAACCAAATTCAAATATGAGAATGTGATAAATGGAAAATTGTAATCAATAAAAATGATGGGTTGTATGAGTAGATGGTTATGTCGTTCGAGTTAACAAATAGTCTGAGTGCATTCATGATGTTCATGAATGAGCCCCTAAAGCCATTCATATTTATGTTTTTGGTTTTTTTGAATGGTAATATGATATTCACTCATTATAATGATGAACATTGGAAGCATTTAAGACTGGCCTTAAATTTTTTGAAGGAATAAAATTTATTAGTAAACTTAAAGAAATGTATCTTCATAAAAGAGGAGATAGTGTATTTTTGATTTGTGACCTAAAGCGAAGGGTTAAGGATGGACCCTTAAAAAGGTGAAAATAATAATGGAGTTGCCTTCAATAAAGAACATATTTGAGGCTAGAAATTTATTATGGATTAGTAAGTTTATATAGAAAAATTATTGTAAATTTTAATGGTATATATTCTCCTATCATGGTAAGTATGAATTAGATAAAAAAAAACTATTTATTAGATAACTACATCAGATAATAGATTTCAGCCTTTGAATATAAAGATAACTAAATAACCATTGTTAAACATTTCACAATGTTGGAAAAGTGTTTCAAGTAGATTGTGATGTGAAAGGAAAAAATATTGTAGAAGTATTGGGTCAAGAAAGTAAGATTGTTACATATTTTAATGAAAGAATATATGAATAAAAAAATATTTAGTTTATGAATAATTTTTTTATGTAATAGTACAATCACTTGAGAAGTGGAGCATTATTTTTTTCCAAAATAATTTGTTTTGTACATTGATCACCAAAAACTATAGTTTATAAATAACCAAGGAAAGCTAAATTAGAGGAATGTGAAATTGGTGGAATTTCTTTAGAGCTATTATTTTGTTTTAAAGCATAGAAGTGGGTAATCTAATAAGGCTATATATGGCTTAAGTAGGTGATCTATTGTTATGAATGAAATCAAATTTGAATTCATTGGATTTGAGTCAATGACAAAGTTATATGATGATGAATATTTTTGGGATGTATTGAAAACATGTAAAGATATCACAAAAATGGATAGAAATCTATGGCTGGAGTACATGATTCAAGAAAATTATTTTTAAATAATAAGAGGATGCAAACATCTTAATGTTTTATGAGTGAAAACTTGTTGAAAGAGAAACATAGTAGAATCATGGATGTAAATTTTGGATATGATAAATCTTCATTGAATTTGTACGATAAACATTATTGGCAAAAATTGAGAATGGATACAAATATGTTCATGCAAAGGTCTATAATTTACCAACATAAAAAAGATAAAAGATAAAATACTAGATTATATTAACCATTACCCATTCCATACATTAAGCATGTAATTTGTTCTTGTATTACTAAGAACTCAAAGAGGTAATGAATCCAATTTTTTTTGTATACTTTTTTTAATAAAATGTAACACTTAATAGAATTCATGAGAACTAGTGATGCCAAAAATATTGTTAGCCTATTTTTCAATGAAGTTCTAAGATTTCCATGGGTTACGATAAAATATTTTGTCAAATGGTAATACTATTTATTTTTGGACATTTTTGAAGTACATTGTCATGGAAATTGGGCACAAGATTATACTTAAGTTTAACATATGACTTGAGTAAATGGGTGAGAAACTAGAGGTGGTAAATCATAGTCTTGGAAATTCACTTATATGTTAGTTGGTGATAAGCCCAAATAATGGAATGTGGTGTTAGAACAAGTTAAATTTACATATAATGATTCAATAAATAGAATTACATGTATGAGTCATTTATAAATTATATATAGAAGTATCTAAGAGTTGTGTTTTATTTAACAAATAAAATTCATTTGAGAAAAATAAGCGTTGAAGGTGAGGAATATGCACAAGTGATACAATATGTGCATATGAAGGTAAAAAGGATAGTATAGGAAAGTGTAAAACAATGTAAAGTAGATGTTGATCATAGGAGAAGGGAAAATAATTTTGAGGTTGGGGATTTAATATTGGCACATTTGAGTAAGGATAGTTTCTCCAAAAGGTGAATATAACAAACTCAGAAGGAAGAGTTTTTAAACTTATGAAATGATTAAAAAAATATTAGCCAATGCTTATAAATTTGAGTTACCAGAAGGAATGGATATCTCACAAATTTTCAATATATCTAATTTTTACATGTATATGCTAGAGAAAAAAAATCAATAAGAGTCGGGTATGGATTCTCCAAACATTGATTAGAAAGAGAAACTATCAACCAAGAAAAAAGAAGAGATATAATCCATTCTACAAACATAGATTTGTAAGAATATGAAGGGAAATGAGTAATATGAGTACTTAGTAAAGTGAAATAACTAATAACCTAAAGAGGAAAATTGGATGAATGCATATGAAGTTTTTAAACATGGAAGATTAGTCAAGGAGCTATTGGGTACTCTAAGATATACACATATTGTCAATGTGGGAGATTATTTTCCATATCATGAAGTATAGAGTACTCAAATCACAAATTTAGATCCTAAAAAATAAAATTGGAGAGTGTTTATTAGTGCTAAAATTTATAAATAAGTATGAAGTATGATTGATTCCAAAGTAAAAAAATAGATGTGTGACAAAGAGTAAATGAATACATGATAAAATGTAAGAGATCCAATATTTATTACTATGTTAGTTGATAGATGATATATAAGGCATGCATATCTTAGTGAGACAACACATTTAATAAATTATTTTATGTAGTGTTAATAGGTAGTATGAATTAATGTTATAAATTAATTACTTTTGTTAATGAGTTAAGGGAGTCAGGTTGTTTGTTGTTGGTTGGATATATAAACTACTATCGTAAGATTATTAAATCTGTATGGCTAAATGTAAAAATATAATAGAGTATTTTACTATTGTAAATGTTTTAGAAACATAATTTTGATCATAAGTAATTTTTAATTCTAATTCTCATCACATCTTAAACCACATGACTTGCACCTAAATACATGAATCTAAGTCACATTTCCTCAAATCCTTTTATCTATATATGGGATCAAATATTTGTTGGCCATCACTATTATACAAAACCTTATAATTCAAACCCTTAGATCATCTCCAACTTAGGATAACTATTTGTAATCATGTTTAACATGTTTATGCTAGGCTAACATGAGCATGCCACCTAGATTGACCATTTATTGCATTAAACAATGACTAGTTTTCAAAATTAAAAACATTATCATGGGTATTCACACACATTTCACAAGGTTAGCTAAAGGAAATTATCTAAATATTATGCTATAAATAGACATAAAAGGTTGGTTATTACCCCCACTTGGCATTGAATTATTTTAAGCTTACACACTATTACACATTGAGAAAATCTATCCTATTCATTAAAAAAAGATCACTCACAAGGAGTAGCCATTATCCAAGTCAAGATCATTCAAAAGGATGTCAAGAAAAATCATTGTCAAGTATCAAATCAATTTATTATCTGTATACAAACAGTAAGGGAGCATAATCTCACAATCACTCTAGGTGAGAGAACTACATGGGTTTGATTTCCCTCCTTGGACTATTAGATACATAGGCATTGGTCAATCATCAAGGGCATGATTGAGATCACCTCAGTCCATTACACTCCTTTATTTTTTTTAGGTTTCCAATATTTCAATGTACCCTTAGGGTTTTAATTAGAAAATAATACAAGCAATGAATTACACTAAGGTAAAATTTGAATTGTAATATCTCAGCTTGATCAACAAACACATGCGCAAGAATTAATTTTTTTAACACAGTAATCTAGGAAAAATTCATGGTGAATGAATTTAAGTGGACTCGTATCCACCTACAATTTTCTTGTCTATGAATATTATCTAAATCTGCCTTTGATCTTTCACTATGAATTTATTATTTTCTTTATTACCATGTCTCAGTCATTAATTATAGTCAAGTAGAACAAGTCTAAGGTCAACATATTTAAATGGTCTATGCTCCTATCCAATTAAAGTGGTCATATCCAAGAGCATTTTTTAGATTATATTCCTGATCCTAAGCATGCATAGTTAATTATTTTATTTATTTCCACTTTTAGACATTCATAACCATCAACATAAATCTCTTTTTGAGCAAATTGTTTTCTTCCTAGTGTCTAAAAAAATCTAGTAAGTTTCTATATTTAACAATGTCTAAAATTATAATTGTTAATAATACTAAATTTTTAGAACTATTATACCTATCAATTTTTACACCTATTACCAACAATATGTTCATTTTTCTAATTAAAAATAGGGTAAAACATACTGTTTGAACTTGTACATTTTTTGAGCATTAGTTATTTGATTTTTTCATAGGGTTTCATATTAATTTCCAATTTATAAATAAAAAAATATTTCTCTTTTATTTTGTTTTCAAAATTTAATTTTAATTTTCAATTTTCTTTTTTTCTTTTCTTTTCCTAAATTTTTTGTTTTGGTAGTTTTAAAACTCATAAAAGATTTTATTCTAGGCAAAATGGTCTTTAAATTTACTCGAGATATGGTGCAAGGGGTAATTCACCAATACTAAAACCATTAAAAAACACATATATATGGATTTTATTTTCATGTACCTCATAGTATATTAGAAATGCATAGGGTTTTATTTTTCAGCCATAGTAATCCCTCGACTATTTATACTTGTAGCACACTGGCAAGTGGTTAACATTAGGAGGTTACTCTAAATGTACCCTAGAGATGGGATACCATGACTAAAATTTGTTATAATTATTTTTAGTTAGTTCCCTTTAGGATATTTTCACTATTTTACTACTAAGATAAGTATATCTGATAGACTACAAAGCAAACACAACTTCCCTAGTCACACCTATTGATATGCTTTGTTTCTTGGTATGATTGATTGTTTGATAGAAATAAACTCAGTTTTGGTCATATTTTATTTATCTTGGGTCAATAAATACTAAATGGATTCTCAATATGTACCCCCTAATGGTGTTCATCATTTGGATTTCCTCTTCTCTCACAAATCTTTATTTTGGGCCAACAAATTAAAAATGCATGCTACAAAGGCTAAAATGAATACTAAAAAATATAAAGCTTTCCTCAAATAATGTTTTTACAATAATGATCATAAAAATCAATCACTATTAGGTCCAAATTTTATAAAATCAAGTATAAATTGGAAACAAGAACAATCATACATTTCAAATTTTACAGGATATAATACACACCCTATTAATGGAATTGTCATGATTATTGAGACTAATAAAGAGAAAGTGGATGAGGTTAATTAAAAATAATTCATTAGATATCATAATTCTAACCCATATAATATTTACACATTTGTATACATTGTACGAGATGAATAAAATAAATCAACTCGATCTTCCATTTCTACTTCAAACATTCCAATTACTACTATTACTTCTATATACTTCTATTCCTATATAATCACCTATAGTTACATATGTGCCAACATCCCTTAGTATGGATGAATTATAAGTATTTAAATAGATTCATATACCTATTTATATAAGGGCCTCATACACACCTCCTTTGATTACTATGCATAGTCCATCACCAACATCACTTAACTCACACTCTCTTGAATAAACAATTATATCCTTATGTGCTAAATTATTTCAATTAGAGAAAGATGTATCTAGAGATAATCATTTAATCGATTATCATATTTTGCTTCATAATCCACTGGTATTTGAGATATCCTTTTACCCATTACCAACATGTTTGTTATCTCCTAAAATACCTCTATATTAAAGTGAAGGATGTCTTGAAAAAATCTTTGATCATTCCATGTAGCATGCTTAGATTATGTTTAAAATGACAAATTAAAAATGAATATATTTCCAAGAAGATTCAAATATTATGCTTTACAATGGTTTTATGATATCCCATTTTAAATAGTTGGAGCATTCAACCATTAGACAGATCAATTTTTAGAACACTTTTATATCAACATTGGTAAAAAAAAATGTTATAAACAGACTAATAAATTTATGCAAGGGTCAATCAGACCAATTAGTGAATATGTTCTATGGTAAAAAAATATGATATTTAAAATGAAAAACTCTATGGAAGACAATGAATTAAAATATATCTTCACACAAAGCTTGATATCACCATTCCAATAATCAATCGTGTTTGTTAAATTCAAATCTTTTGAAAAATTATGTCATGTTGTCAAACAAAAAGAAGTCAATATCTTATCATTGAATAATCTAAAATATGCACCATGTATTCTATCTATTTTAAATTTCAAATTTCAAAGTAATCCCAACTACAAGTTTAAATCTAATTAAAGAAATAAAAATGTAAAATTAAAATTTAATGCAATATCACAACCATCAAACAAGATTCAATTGATAATTTCATCAAAGAGACAATTTTCAAGGTTATCACAACCTTCTAATGTCTTGTTACAAAAATTACTTAATTGAAATTTTATGTCTCTACCTCTACACTTCAAGCTTGATTTGAAAAATCCTAAACCTGAGGGGGAGTAGAAACCAATCTATCTTTGTATGTAGGATTATTTTTTAAAAATAAACAAAAGCAACAAAACAATTCAAACTTGCTTCCTTTTTTGATACTTTTAATTCTCTCCATTTAAAAAATAATATATTTTTTTAATCTCAATCTCATTTTTTAATAAGAGACTCAATTAATAGTTTAATTTTATTTATTCTTTTCTATTATTCAAGAAATAAATAAAAACTTTATTGGAAGTTGCTTTTTTTTTCCAAAAATAAACAAATGAAGGTTTAAATTATTGTATAATATTTTACATAACCTTCCAATATATTTATTGATAATGTTTTTGGTATGATTATTCTATATATATATATCAAAATGTTTCTAATTTAATTGAAATTATCTTTTCCATTTAAACTTTGAAGATTATTAAAAACCATTAATAGCTTTTTTCAAATTTATATGATTTTTATGGATTCTATTTCTTTCTTGATATCTCTTTTGCATTTCAGCTAAGTATTTTCTTTAGATTTCTTGCCCTTCCTCTGCACATCCATTGTCTAAGTGATTTTTCTTGCCTATTCACTTTCTTGGAATTGAGTGACCTTTCAAGGCACAATGACTCAATTATTTCCCAAATTTAAACTCATGTATACCAATTACCACTTGTGGAAATCACATATGAAATACATACTCACTTTTAAACACTTGGTGTACATAGTAGATAGAATGAACCCCAAACCTAATACAAAGACTACCTCCATTAAATTTTAAGAGAAATAACAAGAAAAGAAATGATGAGGCCTTAAGATTGATTGGCATGGCCATGACCCTTGAATTTTATGTGCATATTGATGATTTTCTTCATGTATCTATGGCTTGGTCTAAACTTAAATATATTTATGACATTATGAATAAATATTACAAAATTCAAATTCAAGATCAACTGTATGAGTTAATGTATAATGACTTCAAAATTATGGATGATTTCTTGATTAAAGTTCAATATTTGCATTCTCAATTAGTTGGCAGAGGTATTAAACTTTTATATTTGAATTTGATTCATATTTTCATGAAGAAGTGTCTACCTCAACCATTTTAATAGTTTATTGCAAATATTCATTTGTAACTAGCGTTTCTTACTTTATATGCTTTGTTGACATTTAAATAATTGTGTAATTTGTTGTGTCAATAAGAACAAAAGTTGATTCAGTTTGGTAGTCTTAAGACTAAGGAACATGCTTTTATTTTTAAACACCAACATAAGAATGACAAATATCATGTTAAGTCCAATAATACACATAATAATAAAGATAAAAAATTTAACTCCAAACCTAAGAAAAAGTTAGAGTGTAATTATTGTGACAGAAACACTCATGATGAATATCACTACTTTAAAAAGAAACATGATATCAAAATTGAAAAGATTAAAGTCAAAGATAATGCTAGCACTAGTAACACTATGACTCAAGATAAATAAAAGCTTAATACTAGATATGCTGCTATTTGTGCTTTGCATGCTTTTCTTGTTGGATGTATTGTTCATTCTAGTGATACTCAACATATAACATCTAATACTATGTCATTTACTTCTTTAGATCTATATATTTCTAACAATCATTTATGTCTTGCAAATCATGCTTCTTGCAATGTTGAATCCATAGAATTGTTAAAATTCCTAATGGTGAATTGTATAATGTCTTGTTTGTTCCTGATTTGAAATTGAACTTGTTTTCTATTCCTTAATTATGTAAATAGGACTACAAAATAGAATTTTTTAATGATACTTGCTATGTTAAATCTATTAAAAAATATTTTAAAGTATTTTTTATTTGTTTTTTAAATAATGACAATTTGTTCAAATTTATTGGATTCTCTTCTTCCTCCCCTTCTCATTATTTGATTGTTTCCAATAATGCTAACTTATGACATGAAATATTATAACATATAAATTATCAAAGTATTGCACTTATGAACAAACTAAATATGGTGCAAGGTTTGCCTAAAATTACTCCCACTACTTCTACTTGTAGTGGTTGTATGGCTGGTAAAATTCATAAAGAATATTTTCTTAAGAATCACTCTTGGCATGCTATTTAAAAGATTCATTTAGTTCATAGTGATCTCTTACTCCCTATGCAAAATTTTTATATTAATGGTACAAAGTATGCTTTAAATTTTATTGATGATTGCACTAGGCGATTTTAGATTTATTTCTTGAAAACTAAAGATCAAGTTTTATACACTTTTATTGAGTTTCATGCGTTTGTTGAAAAACAATTTCATTTTTCTTTATGCATATTATGAACTGATAATGGAACTGAATATTTTAACATTGATTTTATTGCTTATTTTAAACAACATGATAGTAAGCATGAGAAAACTTTTTCCTATGCACCTAATCAAAATGGTGTCATTGAATGTAAACATATGACTATCACTAAAATGGATACGTGTATATTGCATGCTAACAATATGAATTACAAATTTTAGGCTGAAGCTATGTATTGTAATGTCTATCTTATCAATAGGACTCCCACTAAAGTTGTTTTAAATATTACCCTTGAAGAATCTTGGTGTGGTAGAAAATCTTATTTGAAGCATATACATATTTTTGGTTCTGATGTATGTATTTATAATCTAATATAAAAATTTAAGAAGTTATATTCTAAATCAGACACTTTTATCTTTGTTAGTTATGATGAATCATCTAAAGATTATAGATTGTATGATCCTCAAACTAACAAAATTAATATTAAAATAGATGTTTGGTGTACTCAATTATGCTTCTAATTTAGATTCTCTTGATATAGTTTCTACTTCTTTTCCTTTTGAAATGAGTGATGATCATAATGATGTTATTCCTAAATTTATTTCTCCTTCTTCTAGTATTGCTCCACCAAAATCTCTACCTATGTGGGCCAAGACTACTATCAAAGATTATAGAATTTATGTAGATCTTAATGATACTCATATAACTAGGCAACAATTTGGTAATTATGCTTTGATGTCTAAAATTATTGACAAAAATGATCCTCAACTCTAAAACAAGCTCAAAGTCACTTTCATTGGGAAAAAGTGATGTATAATGAAGACAAGTAGTTGATTTATAATAACACTTGGGACTTAGTCCCTCTCCCTAAAGGGCATGACTTGGTAAGTTTTAAATGGTTTTTTAAAACTAAGTTCAATTCTGATAATCAAATTGAAAAATATAAAGCTATATTAGTTGTTATGGATTTTATAAAAATTGAAGGAATTGACTATAATGAAACTTTTTCTCCTATTATTAAGATGCCCAAAATTAAAGTTATTTTAGATTTAGATACTCACATGCATTGGCTTATTTATCAAATGGATGTTAAGAGTGATTTCTTAAATGGTGACTTGTATGAAGAAATTTACATGTCTCAACCCCATGTTTTTATTAACAAAGGTAACAAAAATCTTGTTTTCAAGTTAAATAAAGTTATTTATGGTTTGGAACAATCTTCCAGAGAATTGTACTCTAAAATATATCAATTTTTTATATCTCAAGTATTTATTCATAGTTCTAATAATCATAATTTTTTTTTGAAAAACACTCCGAATGGCATCATTATCATTGTTTTTTTATGTTGATGAATTAATCATAACTGGTACCTGGTAGTAATCATTGAATAGTTTTTTGAACTAAAAAAGCTTTAAATAATACCTTTATAATGATTGATTTGGGTCTCTTACATTACTTTTTAGGCAGTCAAGTTTGGCAAGATAAAGATAATATTTCTATTTCTCAATATAAATATGCATATGACTTGTTATCTAGGTTTAATATGTTAGATTTCAAATGTATTGCTACTCCTTGTGAACTTGGTGTTAAATTACTTCATGACATGGAAATTGAAACTATTGTTCTAACACTCTATAGATAATTAGTTTGTAGTTTGAAATATCTTACTCATACCCATCTTGATATTTATTTTTCTGTTGGATTGGTTTCTCATTTTATATCTAAACCTCAAGCTACTTATTTCAAATCTGTTAAAATAGTTATTTATTATATTAAAGGTACTCTAAATTTTGACATTGAGTATACCTCAAATAATAATTTTTCTTTTGCAGGGTATTTAGATTCTGATTGGGCCAGTGATCCTAATGATCATAGATCCACAAGTGGTTATTATTTTTATTTGGGTTTTGACACCATTCTATGGAATATTAAAAATTAGACTACTATATCTTTATCTTCCACATAATTTGATATAAA